>JWZT01004624.1:18326-36216 GCA_000827895.1 Thelohanellus kitauei
GGATTCTATGTATAATGGATGTTTTAAATTATTCTCGATCCGGTATAATTCAAAATGAAATCCAAAACTATCTTTGTTCTATTGGCTTGCAAATATTTATTTCACTCATTTTCACAACCTGATTAATATATATAATACTCTGTATGCTTTTCAATTTTTTAAATCTTAAAAATATCTGAATGATCTGTAAACTTAAAAAGATGACAAATAAAGCTTATCTTGCTCTGGAAATTATTTTTTTTGTGGTAACTTTTATTCAATTTTTTTCAATTATTAAAAAGAGCGAAAAGTTCAATAATTTTTTGTTATTTTTCATTATATAGATTAAAAATCTATTATCAGAGTTAGTGATTTTAGAGTGTCATTGAAGTAGTATCTAGGACATTGTTGTTCGACTAATTTTCGGATAAAAATTGTTGCTGTAATACTAATTTTTTTTGGTTTGATCATAAAAATCTAAAATGAAGTTTCAAGGATATGGTCTGGTTTAAAATTTGATATCGTGGTACAATTAATGATTTAAATGCACCTAATCCACTGATTATTATCGTTATTTGTTAATTAGAATCTTGGTTAAATTTAGATTTTTAAATTTTATTATTATTAAAACTTTTCGAATCACTCTAATATTTTTCTTGTAAAGCCTATATGTCTCAATGACATACCATGTAATTAACTGTGATCATATATGTCGTAATTCTCTTCATTCCTGAATAAATGATTTAATATTATTTTGTGAGAACGTTTATAGGTTTCTCATCGTTCAAAATATATATCTTTATCTATGGGCGGTATGTGTATTTGAATTTATTATCAAAATATGGTTTAAATATTTTGCTGGTATATTGTATACAGTTCTGCTACTCGTTTTAAAAACACACTTGGAAAATGTAGCCACATTTCGATAAAATATATGATAGTTATCAATTCTCCTAAATTTGATCTTAAAGATATTAACTGTGATTCCATATCAGCATGCCATAAAATTTGACCCTTTTAGAAAATATAAAAAATATCAGAGAATAAAGTATGGTTTAATGTCAACTATAAATGAGTATCGAGACGCATTATACTTGATTTGAATTTCGTTCATAATGATTTAAATAAACTATATATATATATATGAATCAGAAAATATATATTGATCATTTCGCATTCCCCATTATAACTTCATTTATTCAAATCAGGATTTTAACCCCGTTTCAAAGTTATAAAAATATATGCTCGTGGGCTTATGTCAAATTTGTATGTGGCAAATGGAATTAGCTTAAAACTAATTACAATTAAACGTATAATGTGATTACATTGTAAATATTTGATTTTTAAACTTTTTCTAATATTTATACAAATTAAGATCTATTATTTTAATACGCATTTTTAAAAAGCCTTACCATGTAAGAGAGTATTTACAGGCTTTTAGGAACAATTTCATTAAATCTCATCGATTTTTATATTTTTTCGGCATAACCCATATGAAAAGGATATAGAGAAAATATATATCAGTTTTTGATTTTAGCCATAGCATTTCATTAATCTTAAAGATTATTATTTTTTCATTATTTTTTGGTTTTTATTACATTTTAATAGAATAAATTTTAAAAATAGGGAGTCATAATTTGTTGATTTATAACAAGTGGTAATAATTTTAGAGACGTATGGGTATCATAATAAGGATCGAAACATTTCAAATTCTAAAAAGTTACACTGAACAATCTACTTATTCAATATGTGAAGATGAGGACAAAGAGAACTTTGAAAAATGTCCAATCAGAATATTTTTAAACATTGAAAATCATAGACCTATCCTATTGTTGGATATTAGATCAAACAAAACTGAAAAGAAAATACATTATTCTACATCTATTACAATAAGAACTTTACTTGGCTTGGAGGAATCTTTTAATGTTCATCCTTATTCAATTTATTTTATCTCAAATAGATATGGAGATGTAGAAGGCTCTCGTACAAACAGTCGTACATTTGACATTTTAACGAGCGATTTTCATTTCGGTATGTGGAGTCAAAAATGTGAAAATTGTTTAGGAATTAATGGTATTGTTCAGTATTCAGGATTTTTCAAGTATTTATGTCATAATTTTAGGTATCATATAATGGATATCGATTTTGATCCTTTCCGAGTGGCTATCGTAAAATTAAATCTCATGGATGTCGATACATTATCCGCTGAGAATCAAAACCAACATAAAGCAATATTGCCGAAGTCGGGTTTTGTTTATAAAGCCAACTCAAAATGTTATGCTACTATATTGATTTATTGTTATGATATAACAAAAGAATATATTTATATTTGTATCCACCAAGATATCAAATTGTCAAATTTTACCACTCATGCAACGTGTAGAGAAAAAGAAAGAGGGTACAACAAATTTGTATTGTTTTATAATAATAAGAAAAATGAAATTCAGATTGTCTATACTATTCCAAACAAAATAATGGGCGATTCTCGTTCATATTCACAGAAAAAGCATTTGTTGGATTTTCGTAATCCATTCTTGTCAAATATTAACAACTTTAGCAGTTTCGATGATTCTAAAATAAAATGGAACTATGACATCATGTATGACTACTTCTAATTTCCAGTTTCAAAACATATTTTTGGTATGAACGAAACGCTGAATCTCACAAAATCCAAATAAACAAAATATATTCGATACAAAAAAGTAATTCACCAAATAAAATCTAATTTAAAATATATGACAGTTAAAAATTTTTAAATATATCCAAGCTGACGTTTATACTTTAGCTTTTTATCAAAATAAATGCAATTTTTTATTCGATAATCAATTATTTTATTGTGTAATAGTATTATTGGTTTTGTATTTTATTTACACCAATTCTGTCCTAAATTATCAGAATTGCTAACGACGACATTCAATTGTTCCGAATTTCTATATGTTATTAAAATTAGTATGGTTAATTTTAGAAAGATTCTGACTATTAGCCCATAATTAAACTTAACGACTGTGCATTATACAATCTTGAATCTCACTATATTTTCTTTAGAAATCATAATAAAAATCGGGATATAATTAATTTCGTTAATATACAAACAATTTAGCCTCATTTGAATGTCATCATCAGAAAGAAGGACGTTTATAAACTGGAAATGGTTATATCACGTTTTCTTAAATTTATGAGCAATCGGACAGTAGCAATGTTTTGTATATTCCATTGAATCATAAAATAAATTAAATGATATATTTAGTATCATTAAACAAAACTAGTTGTTTAATATGACAACTAATGGTATTAGTGAATTCATCATTATGTTTCATCGACATCTGAAAGTTTGTCAAGAGCGGAAAGTGTCATATTTTACCCATTATATACACCCGGTAATTTTTACTCCGATGGCTGCAATATTATACCATTATTCGTCGATTCCATCCAATTTATAAGAAATATGTTTTATATACGAATTACAATCACACATAAAATTGCCATATATACATTATTATATGTTCTATAAACTCAAACCATTACGAATAAAAATAAATTATAATAAAACGATGGATCAAAATCTACAAAAAGATATAATATATATCATCATGAAATAAAATTAAATTTTGTATAAAACTAATTTGCCAATTATTAAATTTTAATGTTTTTTTTCTTATTAAGATGATAAAACAAGATAATAATTGACTAAGAGATTTGAATATTAATATTACCTTTAAATCATATTCATTGAATAAGATTTGAAAGTTCAAAAATCATCAACGATGCAAATATTCACCAAATGATACATGCTCTCAATATACTTTTCTAAATATCTAATACTGTTGATATTTCCTTGGCGTACGATCAATAACATCATATGTTGATAAGATAATCACGATAAATGTTGGAAATCTAAGGTTTTTAATATTACTTTTTTTAATAAAGTTTTTTTTTTCAGTTCATAACATTCAGACCATAGTGAGATCCGGTCATGTTCTATTAATGATTGCCATCGAAATGTAATGTGTGTGGTAACTTATTTACTATAACAGGAATCAAATGGAAGAAAATGTTGTATTTGTCCCGAAAATTCATACGGTTTACTTTGCCAGTACTCGATTACGGAATCGATGGACATCGAAAAATTATGCAAAAATAATAACAACACAAGCCAACAGTGCGTGGAACACAATAAAAATCATAAGAATAGAAAAATAACTGATGGTTATTTTTCAGATTTCGACGAGGTTTCAAGTTTAATCAATAATTAATTCAGTAGAATATCATCCGAACATTTTCAAATGTATCGATGCTTCTTTGGGAGCCGATGTCGATGATAACAACGAAAATATATGTATGCATGGTTTTTGCCATCTAATTAACGTATGATTGTTATGTAAACAGGATAAAACAACATGCGTCTGTCATAAAAAATATTTTGGAGCTAATTGCAATTCGACAGGTATAGCATCAATAATTACAGTAATTAATATGATCCAAAAATATACTCGTGATCAAAATCAAGAGGATCAACCGCCAAATTATCCACTTTGGGTTGTTTGTGTGATCTTGACTTTTCTATTGGTAGATATGTTTTTGAAAACTTTGAAAAGAAAATCAAGTCCAAGGCGATTAGCACTCAGTAGCTTTGTGGCATCAAAGGATAGATCAGACACTTTATATTATGTAGCATAGTGATGTCGCATTTAACCTTTTTTTTATAATTTAATAAAGTCGAGTAAGTCTAAAATAGACACCGAATAACCAATTTTGAAAAGAAATCTCTGCTTTCAAAACTAAAATTTAAAAGTATGTTCGGTTGTCATCGTTCCAACACTATTCCCCTTTCTCTTATTAAGGTTCAGGGAGAGTGTATCGCTTCACATTCATTTGGTTTAAAAAAGAGCCTTAAATCGTTCAGAATCCATCCGGAATTTTTTGAAAATTATTTTTCTTCCTCGTCAGAATACAAAATATCTTCTTTTTTTAAATGTTAAAATATAATTTTAAGGTTAAAAGGGCAACAATATTCCTAAGCCTGAATAAAATCCAATAATTGTTTTTCACACATATGACCGAGTTTGGAATTCTAGATTCAGTCCCTTACCTATCAGTTGTTGAGAGGAATTCATGTTTAGATTATATGATCTTCGAAAATAAACAAAAAATATTGGCCAACGTAAATTTTATATATTAAACATATGTATACAAAGTTAAATATATTAGCTGATTTTTTGTGATCTCGAAAATAGAGCGCTATGGTTAGAGATACAAGGATTTATTGATTTTAAGAAGTTTAATAAACGGTTTTCAGAGAAACATTGCAGTTATCGCTTTCTACATCACGGTTATCATATCTTTAAAATTCTTGAATCCAGGTTTGTAATCAATTCTTCGGATATATATGAATAATCAAACACTTGGTCCATCAAAAATCATTTAATTCAAAAATGAATATCAGTTCTGTTATTCTCTGTTATTCACAGCTTTTTATTGTGTTTTAAATCCATCTCATTTTTTAGATTCTTTAAATCTGCCTTTGATATTTCACTTCGGGTTCTCTTCTCATATAAGATTTATATTCAGCCCAATCATTCAAGAGAAATATAATAAAAGATGTATTTAATATGACACGTAGGATGATGATTTGTCATTTGATGTTATTTCCTTTTTAATTCATATAAATCAATAAATTTCTGTTTACCTTTGATATGATTTTGGCAATAAGTTCTTATGATATTTTTTATTAATTCTATGATTTATGTGCTGATTATATCTTGTATGGACAGCTTCATAAATTTAAAATGTGTAAATATTGTTCATTATAATGATAGGCGATAAATATAAAATATTTATTCACACAGCTGTATTGATTATATCATCAGTGTGTAGTCATAAACTGGTTTTATAGCATCTAATTTTTATACCGTTGATATTTAGATTCGAATAGGATCTATGTTTTCCAGAAAAATGCAAAATCATATATATTTTGGCTTTGAACCTCGTAACATTCATGATATATATAAGGCTTTTCACGAGATAATACGCTCAATTTTTATAATACTTCGCCTTTTTGCTGTAATATATATATATATAACAAAATCACAATTAATCGAATGTATATGTTTTATAATTGAGATTATCGATGTAATTGTTCAAAACTATTACATACTCGTTTAATAGATAATTTATTTAATAAATTACACGTAACCCTTATTCAATAGAGAAGAAATTTTGATATGTAGCTGTTATTTTTTAATAAATAAAGATAATAATTGAAAGACTACTGTGACGTCCTCGTCTTTATTTATCCAAGTTTTACAACGAAAACAATGTATTATTGCCACAACATTTTAACTTTCAAACTTGATTTAACATAAACATAAAACAGTATTTTTGTAGGAAGAGCGCTTTTCATTGTATTTTTTTCGGATTTTAGATAAGAAAAACGTTCTTGAAGCTTTGCATCTAAAATTTATTATGCGATGATATTTTACGTAATTATTCCGTAAATTGAGGCCATACAATAATATTCCTGAGATGGCAGATGGTAAACAAATTATAGATTAGTAGACCTTCATAAGGAGATCATGATGGTGTTATTTGCTATGAAAACCAACCTTTTCACCAATATAAATGTGTGAAATAAACTTTTATGAATATAAGTTGATAATGCCGATGGCAAATAGAAACCCACATCTTAGTTTATTCCAACTATGATGAACAGCTGCAAGTATCAAAAAGCATGCGATTTTCAAATTTATTTAATTAAAAAGAAACTGAATGCTGTAGAATATTTCAAAATGGCTGAACTTGCTTTAAAAAATAATCAATATTTTTCAAAGTCCGAAATTTAAAATTCATGATTGTAGAATATATTTAACAAGTTTATGAAAAAAAGTAATCTAATTTTAGGCCTTTTGGTAGGTAATTTCTGTCCGATAGAGTATCAAGTTTAAGAGTCTGTGCGTTGGTAGACGAATAGAATTATCTAATAGCTTATACATATACAGAGTATTTTCCGATGTATATATCAGACTATTATATAAGCCGTACACACTTAATTTTCAAGAAAATTGTATTTAAGACATATATAACAGAAGAGATCAATTCTATGGAAAGAATTCATATATTTGCCGCATCGTTGTATAAGCCACAGGGTTAAAATGTCTGAAAATTTGAGAAAAATTCCGCGGAATATACGCTGGAATATTAATTAACTAAAATATCCATATATATATGATTATTCATTTTACTTATTTTCGATAATCGGCAAGTGTTTGATGGCGAAAGATCTACCTTTCAATATTTCCAGCCATTTTGGAACCAGAAACAAATATTATTCTGTACTTAATTTAAAGCCAACACGAAAAATATCGATTTAAACTGTTGTAAAAAAATTTGATCGATTGTGTCATCTGTTGTATTCCTCTCTCATCAGTCTAAAATGTGATAAAGAAGCTTAGAGTTTGAAAAAGCTTCTAAACAAAATAAAGTTGTTGAATATATTAGCCTTAAACAGCTATTCCTAAAACATCATCTTTTAAAAAACACCGTTAAAAATACTGACAAATAGGAGCTGTATTGCTCAATTCTCGAGGCGCTGCTTCCAATCATAAATTTGATATATTTTGTCAAAATACGATGTTACTAAACCTACTTGAATCAATATTCATTATTACGAATTTAATGTCTATCTACGAGAGAAAAATGAATTGACAGAATCGAAAACAGAGAAATGTTAAAGCATAAAACATTAAATTAAAACTGTTTTTCAGTGTATTTGTGAAACTTCAAATGTTTTGCGATATAATTGCGTCTGCGTAAATGCCGAGACATATTATATAAAGAATTCGATAATTATGATAAGAAACTCAATGAGCCGAAAATAGAAGACATAAAAGAATCGTAATGTATTAAATGCAAAATAGTTTTTTCAATATTTTAGAAGAAATTTCCTGGTTTTTAATGGATTTGTTGAAATGATATGAAAAAATACTCGAAATAAAACCAGATACCTTAATTTCGGATGTATAGAGCATACCCTGATTATAGGTTGCACTTGTAAAATTTTATCAAAATAGTATTCTGCGTATTTAAGGCCCTCAATGATCCATATAGATGCCTGGTTAAAATTTTTAGTGGAAAATCTCGACTTAGAGTCATAGAAAATACGCCAAATAGTAAACATTTATATATTTGCAGCATCGTTTTATAAGCTGCATGGTTCGAATCTTGGGAAAAGTCCAAAAATATAATCATGAAGGTACGGTACGACTTATTCGAAATTTGTAATAATATTGAATATACGTTACTCTTTAATTACTATACACTTTTTTTGAAACACATTTTTCTTTTATGAATAATCATCTAAAATTTTAGTCAGAAATAAAACGCGGAAAAGTGAATCATGATTACGACTTACTATTAAAACACCAGCTAAATTACATGAGATTCTGATTAAGCAAGAAAACTTATATACTTATACACCATACTCATAAAAATATCTTACAGAATGAATGGTAATTTTATATGTAAAGCCAAATTGTATTGAAGAAAAATATAAATGATTTTTTTTAACGGTCATGAGTTTCCTGTATATTGTGAGGTAATTCGTCTTAAAATAGACAGTAGATCTATTTCGAATATATCAATCACAACCTGACCTAGCGAACGTTAATAAAATATCTTTATGTTTTGTCAAAAGCATAAATGACAATGAATGATGAATCTATCTAGATTATTAGACGTTATATATAAAAAAACATATTTAGTATGCCTAAAATAGGTTCATTAAATGATTATGATAATTATTGTTCATTGAATAGAGTAACAGCTCAAAGTGTTTTATAAATTAAACCAAAAATAACGAGGTGTGAATTTAGCATAATAAAACGAAAAATGAGTGATATTTGATGTTTTGAGGGAGATTATACACATATTTCCATATTGTAGATTTGTCGTTTTTATATCTTTTTGATTCTTCAATGCGTAAATTAAAATTGAGCTAAATGAGCTAAATCTTATTTTTCAACAGCCATTAAAAACGGTTTCTTGCTTGGAATATATACTCTCGATATCCAATGAGCTGTAGATACAGGTACGATATTGTTATTGCTCAAAACAAGACTAAACGGTTAGTTTAATAGGGTTTAATAATTAAGAATGTTATATATTATTGTATTCTATATAAAAATTTCTGATGTAGCTAATTTTATGATTTTATTGCTCATAAAACCATTACTAATTTATAAAAAATGATCGCAGAATAGATTTTTTACACAGGTTGACCTGAAAAAAAGATATTTTTATTTGCATGATAAATCACTTAAACCAAATTCAAATATTTGTACATTTTAATGAATAATCTTAGGTGAATTATCCAATGATATAAATTATTTGAAAGTATTTGTTCAAAGATGGTTGAGATATCACAATTAGCATTTTTTTAATCCAAGCTTAACGCGTACAAAACTGAGTAAACGATGAGATATATCGTTGATTTGATCAAATTATTTTATTTTGGTCGAATATATATCATAAGCCACGATCGAATTATATCGCGTTTTATGATAAGAATATACATATATATTTTAGATGTAGATGCATAATTTTTAATGCCACGTACATAATTCGAATATTTCTTGTTTCAATGGACATGATAGTAGTCAAAGGCACATGCATAGATAAAAATATTTGAATATGACAGGATGATCATACTCATATGTGAGAATGTCAATTATGGATCATAGAGGCTTATATGTCTATTTCCAAATAGAAAATTGTCTTAATCAACATTCGCTAGATTGATTAGATAAATGGACCAAACAAGCTTAATCGTTCCTAAACCACTATGCTAAAATCGACGATCTATTCGAACAAAATATTATATTTATAACGAATCATTTAATGTCAAGAAATTCGCCTAGTGATCATCGAAGCATTCGTCAAATATCGAAAGAAACCCATATTACAAGAAATTCTTTGCATCGAATGGTAAATAACGATCTCCATATAAACTTTTTCTTAAGCAATGTGCGCAACATTAAACTGGTAACTCAAATATAAAAGAATAGAATGTTCAAATTAAATTTTTGTGCTAGGTTGGAAAAAAAATACAACGATAAATATTTACACTAATAATCCCTAGATATCATTGGACCGAGTCAATAGCCACCGAAAAGCAGATCTATCAATCCTGTTTACTTGGTAATAAGTGGATACATGAGTGAATTATTTTATTAATATAAAACTCAAAGTATTGTGAAATTAAAATATATGTAAAAGTAGTTTCTGCTAGTGTTTATCAGGATGTTATAACATTTAATACTAAATGACGGATAACTCTCTAAAATTATCTTCGTGCCAAGAGTCTGAAATTTTTGAATATTTACTTAATATTACAAAATATATTAATATCAATTATTCTCCCTTAAGATGAGGTATAAGTCTATTATTATAAGTGATATACGTGGAATTAAAAAACAATAGGGTAAAACTCAAAGTAATATCTCATCGTTTTCTTGGTTTTGAAGGATTTAAGATAGTATTACAAAAATGATTGTTTCTATATCTCAAAAACCTATATAAAAGATCTACAAAATTAATGTATAATATATGATATAGATTATTCTACTAAAATTTAACGTGTCATTAATATTTCTTTAATTTATCTTGAGGACAAAAAAGGTGTAACTTTTTTGGGACATCCTGTAAATAGGATGAGGTCAATTTTATGATTTTCATAATAGGCTTAGTTCAAATAATATAAAAATCTGCCTAAGATGATTGAAAAATTAGGAATAACAAAAATATTTTTATGGTAATAGATTAATCACATATTTTTACTAGGGAGTGAATTGGTAATCTTAAAATTATCTACTAAACTGTTGATATTCTAATCAGAATAGCATATATTACCAAAAGTAAATATTTACTGTCGATGTTCCTTACGCTAGTGAAAGATACTTTGACACCACTCTTTATGGGCATCCATAAAAAATCTAAAGGTATTCGCTTTTGATATTAATCCATAACTGTATACGTATACATTTCATTGTAATCAAAACATCCGTCGTTGTTTTTAATGAATGACAAACTTTTATTCGAAGACGAAAAAATCTCTAATTTTAAGACAAGCATGAAATTATTGGCATGGTGAATGTAACTCTGTTGCATCGGTTTGCTTCAAACGCTTGGTGCTGTTCAGAGCAATGATTTATCCAGATTTGCGTCAACAAAATTGCCACGAGATTAAGGTGATCAAAGACGTAAGTGATATATCTATCCATAGGTGATGGTGCGTTTTCTGATAAGAAAATATGTATTACATTACAGATAAAAAATGTACTGCATTTTGATTGCAATAACTCATTTCTCAAGTAGATGCGAAGACTTCATTCGAATTAAACTAGGTTCACGACAGTGTTTTACCAGAATCCAAGTTTGTAGGCTCAAGTAATTCTAATTTTATTTCAGGTTGAGGAAGCTATTCGCCAAACAGCGAGCAGTCAAGGCTGTTGGTTTGGCCATTTTGTAAATGTTTACATGTTAATGAATAAAAATGGCTATGCTGTCGAATACCTAGATCGTTTCTCTCTTCTACATGTTTGATTTTATTCATTAATGCTAAATAAACATTGCGTTAAAATAAAAAAATGCGCTTTATTGTTTGTGTTTTAAATTTGGTATACTCAAAATGATTCGGATCCGTTCGCGATGATTTTTCGTTCTGTTATCCGAAAATATTGTTATCGTATAGGTTACGTTTATCTTTGATAATTTCTTCATTATATGAAAAACCCTAAAATCCCGATTAAAACAAAAAATATTTGTATTGTAATATACTTTAGTTTTGGCATTAAAAAAAATCCTTTTAGCATAGATGATGTTGTTCTTCGAGATTACAAACTGTTCGAACTTATCAAATGACCTTGTATTCTAGTCCTATGCTTGCTGTGTCTTCTTGAAAAAATTATGTTTAGAAACCATTCGGCCCAAATTTTTTAATTAAAAATAAAATCCTGCTCAAGTATGTTAAATATTATATCAGAATCTATAGTGTATAAATAAATCATCCCTCACAAATGAAATCATTCTAGAGCCTTAGAAAAGCATAAAGAGGTCTATTTGATCAATCATCAATCTAACACTTACGAATCAGACTGTGAAATATATGTACAATGAAAAAGGCAAATTTATCGTCGTTTGTCAGTTTATTCTTCTGATTTATAACAGATTCATTTAACTATCGGTGAATAATTATGATTTATGATCAAGAGACACCTAACTAATCTGGATCCTCTGTTGAATAGATTTCCAAATAATTTCATACGTGTCTATACAAAAATTCAGCGTGTGTACCCCTGCGGGTCTAGTACACCGGAATAATTCAATAAATAATTTAAAATTAATAGAAAATTATGACCTGAAAATCCATGATAAAACCATTTTTAACCTTTACAGCAATTTACAAAGTGAAACGCGTCGTTCGAAGCATGTTTAACTGTCTCAATGGATCAAAGGTCCAACCTGGATATATTGAAAATCATAATATATTTTTATTTAAAAATTTATTATTTACTGTAAAAAAACAAAGGTTTTTCTAGAAATATATATAATATCTTTTCACACATAAATAGCTCTACGTATATTAAGATAACGGTACCATAGTTTCGTAAAAATGGAGGGGTGTGTCGATGATCCTTTTCCTTTTTGGATTTAACATCTCTAATTTTACTATGGGTTTCATCTAAGAATTTTCTTATTTAGATGGGTTAATTTTTTATATCTACCCTTCTTGTTACAGTCATATAACTTATCCCATTATGATCTTAAATATTAATTCAATCTCCACAATAATAGATCCTTAATCCTTTTTTCTACCATTGTTAGGATGTATAATATTGTTCTTTGCGCAAATTAATAATTTTAAACATCTAAGCACTTATTTCATTCAGGACACATACGTAAAAAAGAAGATTAAAAGGAGTTTATATATTTATTATTATACATTAATATTGACGACATTGTTGTAAATGAAATTTTAGCTCTGAAAATGATGGCAAGATAATTTTGTAACATATAGATTTGAGAGAATTTTACCTTAACATTTTGATCATAACTAGCTTTATTTGTCTTAATCTATTTAGATCTTTTTAGTCTGCACTAAATGCAAACATGTCTATCATACATTTTCATGTATTTATAATCAACAAATCATTGTTATTTATTCGAAAAATTGTGACAATAATCATAGCTAAAAAAATAATTTAGCATTTTGAGGTGAATATTCGACATGGTCCAGAGGAAATAATCTAAAATATAAACAAATATATAGGAAAATGGATGGTTATGCTACGTCCGAACATTATCTAGACTTGTTGGTCTTATTCAAAATGATTTATCATATTCTTAGTGAGTTAATCTAGAAATACATTTTACTGGGTAAGATGTTAACTTATATATATTTAAACCTGTCACTTGGTCTAGCATTATGAAAAAATGATAAATTAATGAATTCTGTATTATTTTGCATGTAAACATACCCAGAAGTTATTATGACAAAAAATATATATTGGTTAAATATCTCATATTAACTTATTTATCGATTGTTTTGAGCTCTATAAACTATTAAAAAATAATATAGTTTGATAACTATGTCATGAAATATATGTAATGACGTATTGTAGTTTGTACGTATATTGGATTATAATAGCATGAGATTGGGTTAATATGATTTTGGGATGTAAAACATATGTGAAAAATCTTGAATAACAAAATCATAAATTATAGTTATTATTGGATGAATGATGATAACTAATTTTTTCTATAAAATTATGCAACGAAGTAAATCTTAGGATTTCCTAGATTTTTATCATCAAATAAACACCGTAATATATATTCAATTCTCATATGCTCACAAAAGACCGCATTTAATTGCAAGAATCCATAGAGAAATTAGTACATGGAAAGATATTTCGAATGCGATAAGTTTCGACCGAGTAAAATAACTATGATGAGTGATTCTTCATTTGAAAGTTAGACATGACGGATCCCACAAAATCTAAAAAAGCAGTTTTCCTCCTATATTTTTACAGTCCAAATTTAAATTGAAATACTTCTTACTGGATTCTGAGTTGGTTTGCTATGATCTTAGAATACTGTTCCTTCATAATTATGACCGCAATATCAAAATTTTACATTTATTTTTAATCCTGTATGATCAATTCAAGTTAATATTGAGAATAAATTTTACACGATTAAAAGTGTACGTACGTTGAGGTAATTGCTTTACGTTCTCGATTGGGTCATTTCGATAAATTCAATATAAATCAACGTAACCCTATAGTTTTTATTGTTGGTTATGAATCAAACTAACTACAGAATATCGACAAAATATATACTTTCATTCATAGTTTCGATCTTGCATTCGACACAAAATACCTTTATTTAAAATTTAAATGATTTGTTAAAATTTATTTTAAATAGATTATAGATCTTTCAGTTTTTCTATAAATCTACGAACGAGAAATTCATAATTCTCTTCTTAACATATTGCGGAAACCATGAGTTCAGAGGAAATGTGTACATTTTAATTGTAAAAATAAAAGTAGATAGCTTTTATTTAGAGCTTGTTCACGCGAATACTCTTAAAAAAACATATATTATACAATATAACGAGCTGCTGAGACCATTGTCTATGTTAGAATAACCGAAAAATTGAAATGTCTATACAAATTTAATTTAATATATTCATGAAAGAATGCCTTAGGTTAAGTAATTAGAACAATAGAATTCCATGTATAATATCTACGATTTTAAATTCTAAACAAAATAATCAACATTAATGAAGTTTTTAAGTGATATAAATCATACAAAAAAGCTAATTTTAGTATAAAAATAATGTTTTCTGGGAAATTCTATCTAAAATATTTTTCACATTTGAACCTTCAAATTTTATTGAAAGAAAATCACAATATATCATCTATTCGACCTGTAAGAAACACTAAAAAATAATTTTCCGAAGTCTGAGATGGTTTCAAGACCAATTGTCGGTTGGATCGCATAAATGGTCGATTTGACATATTGTATATCGTTGTCTCTGATTGTAATTAATATGATAAAAATATTGATAATATACTTGCCATTAAAGATAGTATACAGAAATATATTTTGTGATTCGTTAAAATTTTTATTGAGGTTTTGTTCAGAAAACACATCTTTATGAAAACTAACTATTATCACGAATAAAGAGAACAACATTTATAAATTCTATTATTTTATTGTGAATTAAATTTTTTGTTTTAATTTATTTACGCCTCGAGAAGTCGAAATTCTTTCAAAGAGTTTATTATTTATTTGAATCATTGCCAAACTTTTACAAACCATATTAAATTTCTTTCAATCGATATTATTTATTCAGATATGAGTTACATGAAATCTAAAAAATATAGAGAGAAAAAAGCAAACAAAAAAGCTATCAAGAGGTATAATTCTGGCACGCAGTCCGATGATGTGTTAATACAGATCCAGGCCATTAGAAAATTTATGTCTCATTTCTTGAATCAAGAGGACTCGGCCACTGATGAGGTATTTATCGCAAATTTTCCAAATCAACTTTACGAAGACTTCAATGCGATGAGTAAGGGTCAAAAGAAATTGGATAGATATCATGAGAAGCAAACTTTATTATTTGATATGTTCACTTATATCTTTCGAAACCATAACTTGTTGCTGAATTTCAAAGCACAGTCCTTCGCCAAGCTCTTTCTAGGATTCATGAGATACCAAGATCCTGACATTATTTATGATCCAAGTAAAATAATGGATTCGATCAATAATTTCATATCACAGGACCCAAATAAAATCGTGCTTATCAACGAGAATGGTATGTTTCATTTTTTATGTAATTTCCATTTAGAAAATGGCGATTTGAAACAAAGATTTTGGAGTATGTGCAAAAATATCTACGAGTTAAATCATCAGTATAAGGAATATTTTTCTTCTGTCAAACTTGCAGAATGCGTTAATCAAATAATGAATAAATATTTTTCATATGGAGAAGAAGATGTCAGTAAATTTCTGATTATGGTTTTAAAATTAGTAGAATTTGTTGATTTGTTGGATCACATTAAATTAGACGTTACCATGTTCTTTCGCATCACAGAGAAAATATTTTCGAATAAACCTCAGAAACGTACAGAAAAGAAGTTAAATATTGACATTATAAAAATATGCAAAGCCATGTTAAATGGGTCAATAAATCCACTTCGAATTGAATCGATTGAACAACTAGTCACAGCCTCATCTGTATTTTCATTTGGCCTAGCCCGAAAACTGAAGAAAACTATTCGAGATAAGCGTGACATTCAAATGACCAAAAATGTGAAGCATAGCCTATACATAATATATTTTTCATTGATTGCCTTTCCCCTTATTGATCAAAATTCAAAAAACAGATTACGCCCAGTGTTATTAGAACTCCACAGATTGTTTCAAAATTATTTTAAAAAATGTTCAATAAAAAAACTTTCAATCGATTCCCAATTCCAAATGATACAATATTATGTCAAGAGCAGCGTTACTCTGCGCGTTGACTTTTCTCCACATGATCACCATATCATTAATGAGTTTCTAGATAGTTTAATTTTACATCCATCTCTCAGTAACATTTATTAATCATTAGATCTGCATTCGAATTTCATGTTCACTCATCTGCTTTTTGATATTTCATTTGATTCTACTTCTGGGGAATCAAATCTTTCCTCGAATTTAAATAAGATCAACCGATACTTGAATAATCTAATTTCGTCGCTGAGTGATGAAGAATACATCAATAAACTTCAAGAGCAGCAAAAATTAGATCACAATGAAAACGTGAAGTCTATTTACATAAGGATATTCAGTGAAGATCTAATCGCGCGCGTTTTTACAAGATGTGAGTCATATTTACTGGATAAGTTTAAAGATGAATCACCTGAAGTTGTTGGATCTGATGCATACGCAATTTACAACAATGTCATGATGGTGATTGTCAGAATATTTAACGATTCAAATTATTTAGAAAAATCTATTGCAGATTCTTTAAAGAAACTGAATGATGAATTTTCCAGTGAATCATTGCCTACATCAAGCGATGTCGTAAATTCTGACAATGTTGCAGATACGTCGATTTTTTCAACTATATCATCATACGTAGATTCGAATGGAAACCATCCTTTCAAGGCGCTTTTTAGATGGTTTACACTGATTTATGAATTTAAGTTTATTTTCGGTGATATTAATTGTAAATTCACAAAAATGAACCTTATTTGACCTAGATTATTTTTACTCTAGTTTTACTTCATTTTAATTTGTTGTTTCTTTTGATCCCAAAATATTGAAAATTAAAATTATTCATAACATGAATGAAATATTCATAATTCATCCATATAAATCAAAATTTAGCTGATTGTATACACAGAAATATACAACATTATAATATTCCTATTTTTGGCATAATCATTTATTGATTTTAATCAAATCTGTCAGCTTAATGTTTAAATTTATTGAGTATAATACATCTTAAAGCAACCATTTTTTTGAAATCTCTAATTATTTTAGTAGATTTTTCATTCGCAATCACATCATGTAGAATTAGAGTAGGTTATCAATACTTATATTATTTCAGCACGGGTAGAAATTTCGTTTTATTTTCAAAAGTCGCATACATTTAAATCTTAATATAAAGAAATCTTATAGCCTTTATAATGTTCTCTACAACCTGTTTTGTTTCAAAATTATAATTTATATGTATCAAATATAAAAGCATTATAAAATTATATATGTCGCTGATATTATGCTTTCTTTGTTTGAAGTGAGAGTTTTATGAGATATTTCCCTTAAATCTTTTGTTGAAAGTTAATTCTATCGATTATATCTTGAGTCA
>JWZT01004627.1:15757-32167 GCA_000827895.1 Thelohanellus kitauei
CTTAATTAATTGAAACGCCACGGACTGTTTTTTGAAATTATCACCCTCATCCATGTAGCAGCTGAAACATTTGTGATGTTGACAATACGGAGAATGCCTGCCACCATCATTTAAATAAAGGTTTCAAAAACTGATTCCTTAAAGCTTGGTTCAATTGTGGATTCTGTTTTAGGGTTTTTCCACTTTTCGTCAATTTCTCAACGGTAACATTTAATATGATTTCCGATACTGAAATTTATTTTTATTTTTCGTTAGTTTTATGGGTTTCGTTTTTTATCAGCTAATGTATAAAAAATTCCATGAATTTATTTCAGTATTTTTTGCAAAATTCTGAAATAAAGTACGCGTAGTCAATCAACATCTTCGATTTATAGGACTTTGTATTTTCACATTCCCGATCATCAGGTAAGCTACATATGTCGATATAGTTTGAGTTTATACTGGATTGCTGACTTCTAAAATGTTGGCTATCTCAGATTATGGACACTCACACTATCATACTACGACAAAACCTTGCCGTTTTCTCAGGTTAGCTTCGTTCATTATTACTGTTTGTGGTTTTGCTTGATTTCTGGTTTCAATTCGCAATGATTTGAGATAGCACGAAGGATAAAACTACTCGTTAAAAAATCGTTTCATTTTTATGATTTTAATCTAAATACCATGGGCTGTAAACAGTTACCGACTTTCTATGGAAACTACATAATAAGGTCCAGAGTTAAAGAACAAAATGATAAAATTTGACAACCCTGCGAATACGCTTAGGTTTGACCCATTAGGTTTGGCAGTAAGTTTAAATTTTCTAAATCATTCCTGATACGATGACAATGAGTATGACAATTTTATAGATGAATTCTGCGTGAGTTAATGCGTCATAAGTGTGTGGCTGGTGAAATTCTGCAGTCTCAAAATTGAGGCTAAAAATCAGGTTTGAGGATTGATTAATGTCAAACTTAACCAGAGAATTTTATTTTGAGGTTTTAAAAAAATCTTATATCATTGAAAAATGCCAAATATTGTTCTGACTCATTTCGTCTGCTCTATAAACCTTTTAAGACCAAAGCATCTGTTCATCAGAAAATTTTACTCTGAATTGAGTTCAAAATGATGACACGTCGAATCAAGTCAAATAAAAGAAACCATATTTGCAAATTAGAGACCAATACTCAATTTCAAAACTTCAATTATTATCAAAAAATAACATAACTGAGTTAATGTGAGTTTGGACATATTATTTTCATAAACTAAATAGTTTCTTTCACTTTACCGTTAAAATGGTTGGATTTCAAAATTGTATGATGTTCTATGGAAGTAATCCCATATTTTTTAACACATTGAAACTCGACTATAACTAAAGTATCCAAATTATACATTGATTGTGAAACTAACATTCGTTCTTGTTGAATTTTCTACAAAATTCAAATCTGATTCAAAATTATCATAAATAAACGAATAGCACACTGCCATACCTCGAGTGAGGGTATACCAACAGTCGCTAGTTCACTGATTCTATTCCGTGTATAATGCTGTTTCACTCAAAATATCATTGAATCAGTCAAAAATCTATTCAATCATAGCACTTGATCATTTGCATCACACCGATGAGATGCATACAACTGGTATGATTTAAAACAGTGGTGCAAAACCTTTTTGAGAAGAGGGCCACAATTCGAAAGTCTTCGGTGGCCAAACGACTGATGCGCACATTTAATGCTGCCTTTTATTCAATCGCAACGTCATGAAAAAATGGCTGGAATATCAATACTTCGGATCGATCTTCGCGGGCCAATAAACGTTTGCGTCAGGCCGGACGTGGTGCACCACTGGTTTAAAATGAATAGTAAAAATGTAATTTTTGACAATATCATTTTAAATATCCGTCTCAAAAAGAAACGTGTGTGCATGGCTCCAACTAACTTAGCAAGTACCGTTTATAGATGTCACGCAATAAAATAAAATTAATTTTGGACTTGAAGGACATAGATTCAATTAATTGTACAAAGGGAACTCACCATAATCTTGATCAATCTTTCGATTGAGTCCTTCGTATATATTGATGAATTGAACTCATCGAAACCATTACATTTTATGTCAAGTTTAAAAGAACAAACAGACAAACAATATGAATATAAGGGTTTACGAAGCCTTGAATATGAGGGTATTGAAAGGGAGAAATTTCAATTCGGACTCAGGAACACATTGATAATTAATCTATCTCTCCAAGCCATTCTGAAGGAATAAAGGAAAGTTGGAGATAATTATTTAACTGAAAATTTTATCAAAATAAGACCCCATCCCGATTTGAAATTGAAAATAAAAAATAAAACAAAGGATAAACACAACGAATGTAGAGCCCATCTCTAAATACAAGATAGTTTATAATTCAAGAGTAGAAAAAGAGGGGGAAGGAGTTCCAACACAGCTTTTGTAATAGAAATGAATTGATAGTTACCAATTATAAAATGTCACGATGAGATAAATCGAATGAAACAAAGAAAATAACACGAGAAATGGGTCTGAGAACTTGTAGGAAAACTACCTGCAACTATTAACAGATTAAAATATGATGAGCGAAAACCAGAGTATACTTGTTCCACGAATAGTTAATGTTAATACATTGAATATCCGCCAATTATCAAAGATCTGAGATGAAAATCATACTTTGAAAAATAAATGGATGCTAAAAATTCACCAGTAATATTTTAATTCAGCAGATTTGATGAGCAGGTAAGTTCAATCGTCCATAAGAAATTAATTAGTTCTGCCCATCCAATCAGATTGCGACACATCATTCTAAAGTGTTAAAAGATTGTTGATTGTTGTTTTGTGGCGACTAACAATCACGAGACCGCATCCAGACCACACCAAAATCCGAACCATTGTACCAAGCACCATAAAATGATTTTAAAAATAATCAGAAACATGATTAGGGACCTAGATAGAATGTCTAATGGCTATATTTTGACCCATGACCACTATCGGCCTAAAAAGACAATGCTAGAAAGTTTTATAATCGGCGATTTATAACGATTGTAAATCCGGATGATGTCACACTCATACACGCGTACCATATTAAAAAACCACGGAGAACATTTCATGCACATATAAAAGTTGTCTGGAGATCAATGATAAGTGAAATCAGATTTATATATCTATTAATAATGGGCAGTGATAGTCACTGGAATAACTTCTACTTTTGAGTAAACTAACGTCCATTATCTATCGTTTCTGAAAAATATGATGGATTTTTAAAATCTTCGAAGCTTTAAACAACTTATTGAGGTGTACGGATCGTAATATTAGGTCAATACAACCGACTTATCCTCTCGACCGCACAGTGGTTTCTAGACTGATAAAAATGCATAGGCTGAGCAGTTGACATGAGATAAGGCCCCTCTTTTTCGACCATTAAAATAATCTCTTTCTATATATACGACGTCACCGACTTGGTTCTTTATCTGTAATGACTGCCGTGAACCCTCTTGCTGATGGTGTAAAACCTTGGATGATTGATGCCAAGCGCTCGATCAAATGTTCAGAATACAATCTGGATATATTGTACGACTCAAAGAGGGCCAGAGCTACAGAGTACCCTCCTTCGTTGTGTGTGGCAAGAAGAGGGACTCCTGTCTCTTTCAGGCTCGAGGCGCATAAACTGGCTGTCGATGCAAAACACTTGGGCTTGCACCTCATCACCAAAGTCAAAAGCCTGGAAAAGCTGATCGAAGTAAAAGTTATCTAATCCGAGGTAACCCCGGCGAAGGCCTACAAAGCGCATTTTCAGTGCAAAGTGGATGAGAGGGACGGGAAGACTTTTCTCGTGACTCTACAAACAACTACAAGCGCGCCTGTGGGGCTATATAGTGTCTCAGTGAGTGACGGCTCAAGATCTGTGACGGAACCATTGCCTTTGTTCATTGTCTTCAACCCGTTAGATGCTTCCGATGAGGTGTATGCTGATGAAAAGTCTCTCATGGATGACTATCTGGACAATCCGTCGACCAGGATGCATTACGGGAGCGCATATTCCCATGGACGTCGAACCTACAAACTCGATCAGGTACTTTTGTTATTTCGAATTTTCAACCCCCTTAAATCATGAGCATCTGCTAACCTGGGACCGTGGTTAAGGCCTGATGCTGAATTTTTTTCACTTTTTTTTATCTTGGTAATGCACATTAATTTATTAAAACCTGGGTATTTCCTTTCTAAGATTAACTTGGCCTTTTTTCAAAATTAGTATTTCCCCCTCTTTTTAGCACGTGTTATGATAAAAAATACTCCCATGTTCTTCCCGCTCTCCCTTTATTTATATTTTTTAGCATACAAACTATAATTTGGTTCCTTTTGTGGTCGTTTTCCTTTCTATTTTAATGGTTGTCCTGTGAAATGATCGGAACCCTTCAAGTATCTATGTTGTATGAGCCATGTCTTAGTAACCGTTGACCTAAGTTTCTGCCCTTTTTGTGGTAGATAACCAAGAAGGTGAAATATATATTATTACCACAGCTGTCTCTCTGGTCGGATCGACTGGGTTGTTTTAAATTTAAGGAATCGTTAACGGGGAAGGGTAGCTTTTTACCTGGGTGAGTTCATTGGGTAATTGTGTCGTTTGGAAACAATGCTTGGGGACAGGAAGAAAAAATAAGTAAGGGATTATCAATGTAATGGGTACAGGAGTTTATGTATCACCTCACTCTCATCACGAAGGTATGTGAAGCCCTTATACTCGAACATTAACATTTTTGTTAGCTTGAGTGTGTTAAAAAGCCAACAAAGTGGAGATAATCTTTGTGGACATACAAGCACAGTAAAGTTTTATCTACACAGGCGGGATCAATTGAACTTAACTACATGGGGAGGGGGCCTTCAGTGTTTTTTTCGATCTTGTGGATCATAGCGAGGTAGACGTGAATGTAACAGAAATCAGATATATTGCAAAATTTAAGCTAGACTTTGACCTCTAACCTATGTCATAGCAAGCTAGTTTTCTTTGAACGGTGATGCATTTCAACCTCATCGGCATGATATGATGTCAACCAACCCATTCTTCACACCGTAGTTTGGTTCATTTTTTTACCTCTCATCAATCGTTTGAATGGTTTTGACATTAATATCTAATAATCAAACATTTTTTGGAGTTTGGGTGGTCTCATGGTCTATTACGACGCCTGTATTTTTTCGTGTCGTTTGTTGTATTCCCGTCTCAAGAACTTTTCCTCGTTTAACATAAACCGAGATGGAAAAATGCATTTGTTTGCTACTAAAAATCATTATTATTTTCAGTGTAAAGTATAGAGGGGGTAGATCTAGATTAGCGCCCTGTGTGACTTTACTACTTTGTTGTGGCTAAACTACTTTCATTCTTGTAACTAAATGAAGAAAAATCGCTCCTTTGGGCCATATCCTTTCAACAGTGATTGAATATCTTCATGGTCAATTTACGACTATAGGTTGGTCAAGATTACTCTTACTGATTGTCCTTGAAGTTATAAATTAGCCTGCCACGCCACGCGGTCTCAAATAGATCAAAAATTTTAAATCAAATTCATTTTGTGTTTTTCAAATTTTTTCAGTTTTTTCGTTGTTTTAGGCAAAATGTTGAAGGTTGTGGATATCCCAAAGGCGATTACCCAGAATTTGGTCTCGATAATTCAGTTATGTTCTCTAAATGACATGGGCCAAAGGGTTCTGTGAGTTTGTCTTCGAAATAATCATTTGTCAATATTCGAGAAATGGTTTTGAATTTTAGTAGGTAACTTCCTGAAGCCCGGCTTGTTTCTAGTTTTCTCTGATTCTGAGATATATTCTAAAGAACTCAATTAATAATTATTAATTATATGATATACGCTCCTTTTTACGTTTGATTATATCACTAATATTTAGTTTTCAATGGAATGCTTGACGATTTCCAGCATTTTTCTGAGTCGGATGAAGCTAAGCCATCGTTCCAGTGCTGTGCTAGTGGTAAGAGAAATCACGGCATTTGTAAGTTGACTTCCATTATAATTTTACCATGATTGCTAATGTCAGGTTAACAGCAATGACGACAACGGCTTGATATCAGGAAACTGGGGTACGGTTACAGAAGGAACCAAACCTACAGAATGGGTTAACATGAGAGATATCTACAGAGAATACTTGCAAGAACTGGTTCCAGTAAGATGGGGCCAGTGTTTTGTCTTTTCTGCTCTGGTCACATCTATATGCAGAGATCTTGGGATTCTGTGCAGATCTGTGACAGGTTTTTCAATAGGACACGATAACAACGGTGATGGCATCTTAACAATCTACCTCGACGAGATGACCATGGAGATTATCAAGAGGAATTCTGAAACGTTGTGGTATACAAGGCAATGAATTAGGAATTTCCATTGTTGGAATCAAGTGTGGATATTAAGGCGCGATATTCATGTCTCATTGTGCGATTCGGGTTCTCCTGTGTATAGATGGCAACAAATTGATGGAACACCACAAGAAAGAAGTCAAGGTAGGTGTGACGCTCCAACTGTTATGTTTTTGCCCTTCTATTCACTCATTCTTTGTAGCATTGCCTGCGTGTCATTCCTTCGAAAGTCTCCATCTCTGAAATCGTCATAACAATTATTTGGTTGAGAAAACCAATAATGTCTGTAAAATCAACACAGCATGTTATGAGACCTCATCCACTCAATTTGAACCTGTTTGTAATAGGGATCATTCTTAAATTGATGCCTCGTTCAAACATCCACTCGCTTTTTAATTCCTTTAAAACATTAAGCGTTTGTACGTCAGAATAACCTTCGTGTTTTGATACATTTAAATTTACAGAAAAATCTTGAGTTTGTCGTCTGTGAGGTTGGTCTTAGTTATTGTGACTAGTGCAACCCATCTCTCGGTTGATCACATAAGTTTCCATCACTAAAATGTAACCCTAGAACCGTCTTTGAGTCGAGCTCCATAAAAACCTAATGCTCACCTCGTTATTATATTAAATAACTCCTTCATCTTGAGTAGTTCCCTCGTTAAACTTCCCACTATTTGAGTCATATTGCTTGGAAAAATTCAGGAATATGAGTGAAAATCATCATTTAAGAATTATATTTTTCTGAAACATCATTGTTCTTGCTTAAGCTTGATTATTGTTGACTCCTCTTATTTAACTAATCATAGGGGTTTATCGATGCGGACCATATCCAGTCAAGTGTATCAGGGCCAAAGTCGTCTCACCCAACATTCCATATGACGGGTTATCAATGTATACAGCCATTCAGGCGGTTACCAAATATGTTGTCGTGGGAAAAGATGGCAGTGTTGTTCGTGAGTTCACCAAAAACGAAGCCGGGAAACTACTTCTCACATCAAGCAAGTACAGATCAGATATTGACATTACCGGAGAGTATAAGGACGAAAAGGCAAAGATTCCAGACACAAAACCGAGCAAGATTCAAGTCGAGCTGAATGTCGAAAAAACAGTGGGGATTGGTCGACCAATCAAGTATCAGGTTAAGGTGGCAAATACTTCACCCAATTCTCACACTGTCATGTGTTTGTCTCTAGAACTAAGAAACCAGTTTGGTAAGAATGTTCTAGAGGAACCATTGACAAGGTCGCTTGTTTTCACCGACAAGGATACAACTCTCGAAGGTGCGTTTGAGATTGATTTAACTTCTGCCTCTTTTGATTTCACCACATCTTCCGTGTACTGGGGGTTGAGAGTCTTTGACGCGGACACTAACAGGTTCAAAACCGTGGTCAAAAATTCATCAATCGAGCCGCTTTTCGAAGGAAGTGTCAAGAAGGTGGACAAAGTGGACTCGTCTGACAAGTGTGCCCATGACATTGAGGTTCAAATGAAGAATAACTCTTCTCTGAAGCTCGAGGGGGTCAGGATTGTGGTTCTAATGAGTCATTCTAACAAACTTCTAAAAGAAGAGTGGATTCACTTTGAACCTTTGGAAGCGAAGAAGCTGGAGTTTCATCTGGAAAACATGGTATGGTCTTTTTGACGTTAGTCCCGTGGTTACAAGAAAATACGTGTGTGTGCCAGCTACGGTGCAACCTTCCAAGAAGTGGGGTCTTTGAAATACGTTTCATTCTAATTATATGCTGATTTCACTTATATAGCATATTTATGACCATCTTTGGAACGTTTATTTTTTCTCTTTATAACACAATTGTCAAATAGCGAGTAATTCATAAAATATATCTAATTCGATCTTTTTTATTCAAAAATCCGAGGTTGCGATTTTGTTGGAGTATTTAGTTCTGTAACAAATCTCTTCCTTAAATCCACGGTATAATTCATTGCACCCATAATTCTTAAATTCATATCAGCGTCCATTTTCAAATTGTCTCTGTCATTCTGAAATTTGTACCAACCCAAGGTGCGTTTATTGAATGTGTACTATGGAATATAGTCCTTAGTATTAGTTATTTGATATGTACGTGCGTATCAAATATGTGAAAGTACCCAAATTAGGTTTATTAGACCCATGGTTTCAAGAGCAGCCTAAACTTCTCGGGCCCTGTGAAATTAATGCTTGAATCTTTTAAATTCCAAATTTAATAAAGGTAATTCCTAAAATTTTTAACCAATAGAAGATTTCCAAATGAGTGTGTGTTATTTCAGAGGATGAAAATATTTGAAATGATATCAAATATCGTTACCATTTAATAACACTCAAGTTTAAGCTTCAATTGGTGGAGTACCAAGATCTTCCAAAGGAAATTCGATGTAAACACGTATTTATTTCATATTCATAAATTTTGGTCCATTTTGTATAAGCCATTCCATCGAAACTATTCAAAAATGAGAAACTAAAGCCATTTGCAATTGCAGAGGTTTGGTGTGCGATTTTGTAAAGTATCACAATATTATATGGTTTTTCGATCTACTAAATAATCCTTGCAACCAAATTAATAAAAGTTGTTACAAACCAAAAATTACTTACATTAGGGGTATAATAAACCTTCTGTTTATCAACTTTCATTTTTGTCTATCTCAAAATTCTTTAAATACACGAATGATGAAAAACTACAATTGAACTGAAAGCCGATGACCTTAAAATGTTGGTGAAAACAAATGGACACAGATTGAAGTAAAAAAATAGGTGAGAGCAGTAAACAACTATACAAATCCAAATTTGGACATTCGCCCAACGTCATAAGGGCGATATTATACCACTTGACAGCGTAAGAATATAGTTGTAAAGAAACTAAATATTATTGTGGGTTTATAATACCCTTGTCGCTGGAGAGGAGTCAGCCAAGCGTGATTATTTTGTATGAACTACGCCAAGATGAGAAAAATTCGTTGAAGAGAATATGAAGTGATATGCACCCAAAGTTTAATATCGAAAAAATGAGCTATTCAACATCTATTATTTCAGTTTTTACTTCTTTTTCCTTCTCTTAACTGTTTGTTCCAATCTGATTCGATGTATGGCATAAAACTATATGTAAAGTTTTGCATTACTGCTGATCTCGATAAGATGATAATGAGCCTAGAATTATGGAAGTTGACTAATACAAGCGTTATTAAGTAGACCGAAAACTCCTTTAATCGTGTTAAAATTACTTTAAAATGTGCACAGTCTTGACCTATGTTCCCTCTAAGTTTTGACATTCGTGCGCGGAAGAATGACCCTGTGCTCGGAAATTTATTATATAAAATTTTTATGCGCGGCAACCTCGAAAGTAAATCTTGTACAAATAATAAAATTTTATTTGTCCTACATGCCAATATTCGTTACGATATATAAGACAGCTATGAACAGTTTAAAATATTTTCTATTACAACAATTTCCTTAAAATTAATTGTCAGAAAACTCTAAACAAATAAAAGTACAAACTAAAATAAACTTTTATGAATGAATAAGTTATAGTGAATACTTTTAATCATTTACATCCAAATTTTTACGTCCTTTCTCGCTTTTTGTTCAAGGGCTGTAAATAGCATCCAAAACAATTATGTTTCCAGATGATTTATCTATAGCCGATTTCGTGATTTTGTTTTTATTGAGTTCATTAAGCTGAACACACGTTCACAGTCTGCACTATAATCGTGGAATGTTACACATATGTCAAGCAGGTGTGACAGCTTTTTCATTTCTTCATCTCTCATAAAATAGGCAATGACGTCAGCTAAATTTTGAATGGAACTAACTTCAACTTTTTCCACAAAAAAAATTAAAATCTTCATATTGTTAAGAAATTTTTGTAATTAAACCTTCTTTGAAGTTTGATATAACTCTGTATACCCATCTTATTAATTTGTTTAACTTATCCTGGCCGTATTCGAAAAGTGATTCCTTTGCAATAGCGCAATAATAAAATGTTTGCCAATCCATCAATGCGCCATCGGAAAATGTTTTCTCAAAGTGATTGCAAAGTAGTTCAGCGAATTTACGGATTGCTTCTTGTCGATGACATGACGAGTTTAATCAATAAGTTCCTTCACTACATCACTGCAATGAACTGTTTCTCAAAGATACGGAGATCTTATATGTCATATTTTAGCTTTAACAAATTTAAGCGCTTTCTTTAATATTCGAATACTTCGTTTAAAGTATTTTCACATTGATGCAAGTTGTCCAAAATATATCATTTATTGCTGCCATTTACAACTGCAGGTTTTGAAGTCGTTTTAAACATTACCGATTTGATTATTTCTATGGCTTAACCCGTCATTGAAATAGTTAGTTCAGTGGATTGTAATTTCTCACAAAAGCAGAAACAGCTAAATGCCTGGACAACCATCTCATTTCATGTACAGCAGAAATGAAATTACATCACTTTCTGTTGCCTTGGCCAATTCTTGAAATTTCTAATTATTAACTGATGATCTTCTGAACATCGTATAAACTGTTGTAGAAATTATCCAGTTTTGGTAATAAATTGTATTTCTTTCTAAGTATCTTCAACAGCTAAGTCTTTTAGATTAGAAACACAAAACAGACCACAAAGATGATGTATCTCACGTTTCAGAATAGCTGCCATTCCATTATATTTTCCTAGCATAACTGATATGCCGTCTGATATAAATATCGCCATCTTCTGAAGATAATGTTCGTTTTCACAGTAGAAATTTTGTATTTCTGTCAAAATATAGACGTAGTCGCATGAGATAAACCTCACAATTCGACCAAATACTGTTTTGCAATAATTTCCGCCTCTGCCCAAAACTTGAAATATACAATCAGCATCATTAGAAAGAAAATATCAGTACTATCCAAAATAATCAATGTACGCGATGACGACTTTCTCAGTTCGCTCATCGTCTGAGTTTTTAAAAGAAGCTTTATGCACTCAACAAATTCAAAATCATAGTTTGTACTTAGCCAGTTCTGAAATTAACGTATTTTGCTACATATTCATGGATTTCTCGATCAAAAACATTAAACCATTTAGTTTAATAACCAGAATTATATTATCTATCAGTATTGTTATCATATCTGAATTAGACTGCATTCTTTCTTCCATCTGTAATCTGACACTGCGATCGGTCACACTTTCCTTTAGCATTCGCATGATTTTACCTCTTTATGATTCCTAATAACTTTAACTGACTTGATGTGCATTTTATGACTGAGATGTCGCTTTAAATAATCCAATTTACGTTAAATCTATTTCTAACATTTTCTGAACTCTCCTGTAGCATTTGCCTTTGGCAAATTTTGCAAATAACAGCACTGTCATCATTGCATTTGATAATATTGCAGAGTTTTAAATTCTTGTATGTTCGATGATGATGGCACATCAGTTTCAACCAGTTATTAAAGCCACAATTCCTTGAATCTCAAACAAGGTTTCTTTTTCAAATGTAACTCATTCCTTTTATATTTCTTTTTGACAACGTTGTAAAAATAAATTAATATGGTATCTTTGATATAATAGATGTCACTCACGAATTAGATAAAGCTTGTAAATGCTAATCATGGGCATGTTATCCTAATCAGTACAAAATAAACTTGAACATCATCATAATATCATTGCAGCATTATAATAATTTCAAATTGTTAATTACTTTGTGCAATATCACAAAAGGTTTAAACTCTGTAACTGTTCCAGCAAGAGCTGAATCTCTATTATTCCAATCATCATAACTTTTGTATGAAATTTTTTATAACTTGTCATTCCGATACTAAATATAAAAAGTTTCTAATATCATATCTAGAAAATTTATAGCATAACTTCTTCAGTTATGCATATGGAAATATATCGAATTGATATATGGTTTCATTTATGGTGTTGTAATTAAAACAACCTTTTAAAATTTAAATCGAGCATGATAAACATATTTTGTTTCATCTAGGCCAGAGATAAGATAAAGAAATTAAATTATACGAAATATTTATATTGATCCAGCTATATTAAATTTGAAGCCGATACCAAAAACTGACTATAAATCTTCGTGGTTTATAGCCTCAGTTTTAGTTCTTGAAAACCACTTCATACACAGTACTTTGGTACTCTCCATATTCTTCTCAAATATTTGAGTTATTTCATAGTCATATTTTATGTGAATGCTCCAAATTTGATATCGATTGTATGTTGACATGCCAGAAAAATTATGTCGAACAAAAGTAAACATTTACTCAACTGGATTTGTTAATTTTTTAAAATCGTAACACAAAAAATTAATTAAATTAACATGAATCAACTAAAAACAGTGTGCGGAATTAAAATCTTTCTAAAATTGAATATACAATTGCACAATCGCCACAAAATTTCTTGAGCACGTTGGTATATTTTTGTAAATATTTCATGTTTCATCGTTTATTTCTCAAAACTATTTTCAAAGATAATCTAAGTGTTATAGGGGTATGTCAAAAATATTAATAATGTTTGTTACAACTTCTAATTATCAAAATATTTAATAAAACACAAATATTTATATCTAAAATCACTAATTAAACACTGATATTTTTTGAATTTTTGACAAATTAATCGAGCGCAAACATAAAAACGTTAATTACTGTGTCTGCATGTAAGGTGTTACATAAAATAGACTAAAAGTTGCCCCAAACTAGTTTTGGTTATAATGATTTGATTCAAGAGGCTTTGTTTAACCTACGACACAAAATGGTCAAGTACACTTCGATCTAACCAAAGGCTGATCTTCTGCATCTAGTTAAAAAATTTTGTGCGCGGAGGTCTAAAACTCGTGCGCGGTGGTATTTTTTTTTCGTGCGCGGCCGCGCAAGGGCGCAAATTAGAGGGAACACAGTCTTGACAAGTTTTCATCTATCACATACAATGAATTGCAATCAATTTTGAATGTAGGCTGTGGCGCTATATTTTTTTACATTTTTTGAATTTAAATAGGTTTATAAACGTTGAATTCGATAAATTAAAATAAAATTAACAGAGTTTCTCACCCAAAATCAACCACTATGACGATATTTTTGGGAATCTAAATATTCATTATTATTCTTACCGATATTGTAGTATATCATATGATACATGTCACCCACTTTTTGGTGAATTATTATCGAACTAATGCTCTAAATCAATTCAAAGCACAGCATATATAATTCAGAAGTTCCATAATATCGTTATGAATGACCATGAATTTGAGGTGCGCCGTAAGTGTCGTCGTTGTGATTATTTTTTAATTTAAATCCCCTGAAATCAGTGGTTTTTAATTCTCAGAAAAGTTATGAAAGATAGAAATTCATGCAATTGTTTCATTACACAATTTTTAAATGTAATTAATTTAATTAGTTAATTGATACAAAAATATAATCAACTGTGTTTAAACAAAGGAACCCGTGAGTGGAAATTGTATACCATGTTATACCAGATATTTTTGTTGTATTTCTCGATTTTTAAATGCCATTAAAAATTTTTTAATAATTTGAAATATCATGTAATGGTGCTGTCAAGAAAACAAACCGCTCTATTCCATCCAATCGATAAATAAATTTTATCTAAAAATTGTATAAATAATTAAAACCACTTAGAACACGACATTTCAGCTTGTATTAAGAAGAAAAAATCACTAAAAAATCTAATCTTTAATTTTGTTGATTCTGTCTTTCATCTCAATATAATCCAAAAAAGTTGAATTTTTTCTGCGCAACCGCTAACATTCGAAATTGATTGCAACTCGTTGTAAACGGCAAAAAACACTTTTTTGGCCAATCTGGAGGAGCAAAAAACTGGAATACAGCACGATTTTTTCTAATTATCTCGATAGAACTAGTCTTAAATACAGATTTTTTCAATATACTTGGTTGATTTTAATTTGGCATTTTTGCAATTAAATCAGGTGGAAGAAAATTTTGGGGAAAAATAAAATGGAGAAACGAATAAAAAAAATACTGATTAGTCTCCTATAATTTCATCGCCTAAGGACCTTTGGCATACAGGGTTCCAGATTTATTTCGTCCTTTCTTAATCTCATTTAGTTCTGATTTTTACAATTTCATTTTAATACAATCAGAACTAACTTCTAGGTTGCCTATAGAGGGAAAAGTTTTAAATTTTAAGTAAGCCACCATCCGTTGAATTAACATTTGGGTCTGGTCAACACATTATTTGAAATAGAGTTTGGTTTAAAACATATAGGATATGAACGGATGATATAATTTTGGAGGAATGACCAGAAATTTAAAAATCGCACGGATTTCAGCCTTTTTTTATACGCAACACACTAATTTAGAATGTTGGAGTCACCTTGCTCGTAATAATAATTGAGACTTCCCATCCTTTTTTTTCAAATTTCGCTTGAGGTATTTTTCTGCGTTGTGTTGTTTGCACATTTGGGTCCGACGACTTTATTCTATCTAGACTTGAACTGTACGGAATACATTTTCCGTCACTGAGGGGTTGGTTTATTTTCGGGATTGGCAGTTTTTTTAATTTTTCACAATTCACGTGAAGGTACTTTTTACTTCGGGTTCAAGAAACAAATGGTGTAAAATTTATAATTGGGGGGAGGGGGTCTATAATTTTTAAAAAATGGGAAAATTTCAAGTTCCCTGAAAATTATAACATCCCCATATGTTATAACTTAAAAAAGTTCAATGTAAAAAAATGTGCTAACCAGACCCAACGGTAAATTAAACGGATAGTGGTTACTTAAAATTTACAACTTTTCCCTCTTTTGCCAACCCCAAGGTTAGTTTGACAGTTTTAAAATGAAATTGTAAAAATCAAAACTAAATGAAATTATGAAAGGATGAAATTAATCTGAAAACCCTGTATGACAAAGGCCCTATAAAATGAAATTATAGAAAAATAAACAATTTAATTTAGTTTGATTTTTTTTTCCATTTTATTTTTTCCTAAATTTTTCTACCACCAGATTGAATGGCAAAAATTTTAAATTGAATTTTAAACTCTGTTTTTATAATCTAGTCGGAATTAAAATATTAAGTTCGAAAACTATGCCGGTTTTTACCTCAAAGCTCGGACATGTGGAATTTCAAAGTCGGACAATCGGACATTCAAAATACGACATTAATTGAGACTGCGCTAACAAAATGGCTAGTTTTTCATAATTATCACAATTTTTCTTGATTTGAAACAGCAATTAAAAAAAATAAAACTGGCATTGTTATCATCAAAGTCATAGATCAATAAAACCTGTTTAAAAGATGTCTTTATAAATTTGAAATGACTTTTAAAAACGAGGCAACTTGAGACAGCTTATCATTTACATTCTTGTATAATTGTTCCCCGGCAAAATCAAGTCAGCTATCAAATGAGAAGCCTCATCTTTAAATTCATATATGAAGAATTTAAACCTCAGAGGGAGATAGCGAGGACGTTGAACATTCCCAAATCAACTGTCAATTCGATAATAAAAAAAAATCGAAGAGACGAAACAGATATCTGCATCTACACGGGAAGGAGCTCGAAATAAGATTATTACTCAAAAAATTAAGGATCGTATTATAGAACTGATGAATGACGACCTACCAAAAAATCTTACAAAAACCCAACAGCAGTTAGGTGTCGATGTGGCTGAAAAAACCATATGGAAATGGTTAAAAGATCTGGGCTTCACATACAAACTGGTGCGTCCAATTTATGAAAAAAGGAACACACCCGAGACGAAGTTGGCACGTCAAAATTATGTAAGATGGTAGTTTCCAAAAACGCTGTCTTTCAGACTGAGGAATATCATATTTATTGATGAATCACCCTTCAACCTATACATAATTCGGAACCATGGATGGTCAAGAAGGAGGAGAACTCAGAATCCTATAGAGCGCCCACGTTCATCAAACATAACGATGATACTGGCCATGAATTGGCACAAAATTGGTAATTCAGAGGCTATTCGAGGATCGTTCAATACGGAAGTGTTTAATGTTTTCTTGACTGAAACCATGAACGTTCTCGGCCAGGCTGAGGAGTACATATTCGTGCTGGATAACGTCAATTTTCATCACGCAGTCACAGTACCAGATAATTCCA
>JWZT01004627.1:32715-44782 GCA_000827895.1 Thelohanellus kitauei
GTAATAATCACGGAAGTGGCGTTTTTGGATATCAAAGATAGATGGACACAAATGGAGAGCGCTTGACATATCTTGCGGAGGTGTTTTTTGACTTTTAAAGTCATATCCATCTTTATTAGTGTATGATCGCGAGATCGAGTTTCATATACGATTAAATACGAGGTTCAAAAATCCACGATGACCCTTGCGAGATTGGCTGATCGATCGGTACCTTAGTCATAACTCACGTTCCATCAAAATTATGGCCAGGAGGCAAAAAAAATTATTTTGAAACTTAATGGTTAGTTATGCTCATAATTCAATATTTTTACTTCATTCTTTAAGCAGCGGCATATCCTCAAGCCTAGAATAATAATCAATTAACTATATCTATATATGCCCCTTGCCCTTCAAGTAATCGCGACTCTTCAGTATATTGTGTGCTTAACTCCTGCGCTTCTTTACGTGATTCAGACTCTTGGGATTCTCCTTGTAGTCCAAGGATACTCCTCAAATCATTCCGTTTGGCTTCAAAGTCGAATTTTTTGACTATCCACTTAATCAACTACAATCAATGATTCACCTACGTCTAAAATCCTTTGTCTTTGATATAATTGTGTTGTACGCCGTGACCCACTTCTGGTTGCATCTATCCAACATATCGGACTTACCTAAATCTGGATAGATTGTTGGTTGATCTAGATCAGTCGGCGACCTGTAAATATCACTTCCACTTTTTGGATCATCTTCATTCGAAAATTCCCAAATCAAGTGTTCCAACCCATCCGGTAGGTTCTCCATAGGGTCTCCGAGTCTCATCTCGATCAACTAATTTAACTAATGAAACAAACCCTGTAGTAAAAAGTTTTGACTATCCCCATATCAGTGAGGAGATAAAACTTACTTACTGGATCCAGCTTGTCAATGTATCCCCAGACAATTTGGTCTCTACTTGATTCTTTTTTAATTTCATGTCAGATCATCATTCGCTGCTTTGAACTTCTTGGCAACCTCCAAAGGATAGAGCCCTATCTTCAAAAAATGATTGAGTTTCATGAGGATATCGAAGGAGTTAAGGGCAGTGACCTCAACCTAAAGATGAGTATGAAACCAAAACTGATGTGTTTGCAAAACCATTTCTGAAAAGTAGTTCATTTGCAAGAACCTTATCATACGCATTAAATCTGATGCATACAAGAAATGCTGAGATCCGGATTTTGTCGAATAAATACAGTGTTTTCGATCAATTTAATAAACCGTGCAATTAACTTAATAAAAGTTGTCCCAAGTTAAAAATTTCTTTCATGAGCGGTATTATAAATCTTTTAAAATCAGCTTTTTATTTTTAGTAAAAATCAAAACCATAAAATACAACATTCATAGAAAACCACAAATGGAACTGATGGCCACAAACCGATCAAGGTGGGCCAATACGATTGACACATGATTGAAGGAAAAAAAGGGAGTTGTTAAAAACTGTTAAACATGACAAGGTATAAGGACAATCATCGAAAGTCACAAGAGCAATAGGGTTCTAAAGAAGACCAAATATAGATAGAGGAAGAAACAACAATGTTGTACTGTATCTGCAATAGCCTTGTCATTTGTAATGAACCAGCCTAGGATAAACAGTTATGTAAGAAATACCCAAAAATGTGACAAATATTCCAAAGCAAACATTACATGATATAGGGTCAAAATTGAAAATAGAAACAAAGTGCTATTCATCATCTATTACTTCCTATTTTACATATATACCCCTCTTTTTCGCTGGAATTCCAAATTTCATTCAGTTATTGACCAAAAACTCCGTCTAAAATTTTTCACTACAGTTGGTCTTGAAGAAATTGTATTGAGCTGAAAATTCAAGAGATAACCAATAAAAGGTTTATTATCCCGTCTGTGCAAAATTTTCTTTAATTTACTACACCAATTTATGTCCCATGCTATCAAAGGTAAAATTTTTAAATTTACTGGAAGCTCAATTAACAGTGTCGGAAAACTGGTCGAATGTGTTATAAACTGCTAATATTCATTTAAGCGATTTTGGCTGTTATTATCCAAAACAAAGCTGGTTCCACGTGTATAGATCGTATTAATGGGAGATCGGATATATCCGATAATGTTCTGAACAAAAGAAACACATAATAACGAAGGTAGTGCATGTTCTGGGTTTACAAACCAAATGATTCATTAAATCTTATTAAAGTAGGAAGTAAGATATTTAAGAGCTATGAGACTAAGAAGTGTGTACGCTTACTTCCGTATAATGATGTAGACAACGAAGTTTAAAAATATACACGAGGAGTAAAATATCAAGTAAACCTACGGGGTAACATCACTAGTCTGGTGTGGGAAAAAAGCAGAGATCTTAAGATACACTGTAATAATACAGTGGGATGATTCTCAAACTTGCGTTTCAAAGGCAGTTAATCCAAACAAACATTGATCCAGGTATCGTAGTTATTTTTCACACTTGGAAGAAATTCGGAAAAGGATTCCTAAAATACTGTACCGATTTGAGAAAATAATCAAGCGAGTAGTTGCTGTCCCGGTTAAGGTAAAGCACGCCCCTCCTTTAGCCTATTTACTTCAAATATTATTTAATATTTACTGTTAATCTATTAATAATCTTCAACGATTATGATATCAAAAATTTTTCAAATACCAAGTAAATATTCCTGAAGTATTAAACTGAAAATCATTTATTAAAAGATCACAGGACTATTTTATGGATCACAGTTCAACAAATTAATATCAACAATTAAATGACGTATAACTTATCGAAACGCAGATATGACAAACTCCAAAGATTGTGAGTCTTTTATGGGGTCATTAGAATTTGAGGGTAACATCATATAAAGTGGCTTCCTCTTTTCTTTTGTCTCAATTAAATTTTGTTTAGATTTAGAAGAATGTCTCATTGATCAGCCACTCTTCATTTCTTCAGATCTTTTGCGGCATCTCCGTGCCTTTTTTCGAAACCGAACGAACTAGCCCCCCTTTAGAGGTAGAAGGTACAGCGTTCCGGTGGTTTGATTAACCTTTCCTAAATAAGGTAGTGAAAGGGACCGGTTTTGTTGTTAAAAGTCGCATGCATTTTTTTTAAGGGGAATAATTGATAGGATCATAAATGATATGAATTGATTGTTTAATAAAACCTCACATTTTGTAATGCTTGAATTTTGCGGTGCAGCAACAATTCGAACACTAAATCAGAACCGCTTTCTACTATAGGGTCAGAAATACAAAAACCAAGACAAATTATCGGTAATCAGACTGAGAAACTGAGAAAGAAGCATGTTCAAAATAAAATCATGTTACACCAACAATATAGCTAAAACCCAGTATTTTTAATAAATTTGTTTCAAAGTCTAAGATTAAATCGAATTGGAAGTTTAAAAACGGAGAGTTATTCTTCACCAGATCCGCTACGGCGTAACATCCCATATTTTTTTGACAAAAAAAGGGGGATTGATAGGCCAGTGAGCGTTGAACACGAAAATAGTGGCACTGAGGCATAAGATAAGGTGTATGCATAAAGCCCGTCTGGGCACAGTAGCCGGATAGTTGAACTCTTCCAGGGCAGGCACCTTCAAAATTTGCGGCTCACTTGTTAAAGTAATGTTTACTCCACAACACAAAAGCAACTTCTCAGAATAAATTAAACGTTTAATGAAAATATAGGCGATGATCCCAAAAGTTTATTTAATCTGTCATTACGTCATACTACAACAAATATTCATCCATATTTGTATGTAGTTTTTTCTCTCCCGAAATATCGGACTAATCTGCATGATCCTTTAACACAAAATTCAAACTTTATTTTACGCGTGAGATGTGGCTCTGGTAACGGTTTTGAGGCAAAGGAAGATGAGTTAAATGAGCTCTGTCGACACTCGCGCAAAAGAATAATGATGAGTAGGTAAAACGACAAGACTTCCGCTATTTATGGCAGCATCTCATCGTCGTAAACTTCAAAAATGAATTAAGCCTCATTTATGATACGAGAGAAGGCTAGTTATATTTGTTAAATAATCGACATTCAACTGATGATTGATTCCAGCTTACAAACGTGAAGAGTGGAGCAATAAACTTTGAAGTTAAATTTCTATATAAATGGAGAGAGAAATGGGTTGATAAAGCAAGCTTTATAAAACAGGGAATGATTTAGTAATCAAAGTACAAAGAACCTGTTCGCGCGATAAAAATATGCTGAATTAAAGGACGTCGTTAAATATCATTGGTTCGATCGAGAAATTCAGCGATTAAAACAGACCATCGTATGTTGACAAGTTTCGGGAAGAGCATAAAAATTCAAGAATAGCCTTATGTAGTTGAATCATGTATGAAGAAACATTAAATATTTGATAAAATGAAAAATTGATATTTTAAAGAATACCTCGGCAGGGTTGTTGGTTTGTAGATATTTTCGAGCTGAGAAAGATAAGCCGGATGGGGATACCCTAACGGTGATTGCAATATCTACATCATCACAGCCAAGTCCTTTAAGAGAGGAAGGATATCGTCAGTCCCGAGGTCATTGAAAACACTCGCGCATGTATCCTTACCTTAAATTAGTAAGATACAGTCAGGATGAGAGCGCGATATAGTTGTTCTCTTGGCGAAACTACGTCGTGTTCAGGGTTGTCTTCTATCTTAGGACGACGTTGGAAAAGGCGTGCTACTCTAGAAGGTATCTGAAATAATCAAAAAAGTACTGATCTCATTGCGCTCAAAATAGGGTCTATGTAAGGGAAAGTATTACCAGAACTTGTCTGAAAGAGGATAAATACCAAACACACGTACAGAATTAACATGAAGGCTAATGACAGAATAGCCGATGATCACAGTCCTAAATGATATGGAAATACAATTATGTGGATTTGTATTACTGGATAAACCACCATATTTTTTGAATTTACATCAGGGGCGAGCATGGTTAAGCGGATGGTGATCAAAAAATATCGTTTGGCTTTAAAGCGAGGGCTGGATTAAATTTTGCATTTAAATAATAAGCTGTTAGTTAATGCTAAGTTTATTAAAAAACGTTTTTGATCTATGCTTTACAAAAAATTCATAATTCGTGAGACTAAATGGCAACGAATTATTGGAGAGGTTGACCCAGGCTTTGAACAATATGATTCTTCTTCCAAACCTAAAAATATAGGCATTTTGAGGAATAAGATTGTGGGGATTACACCATGTGTAGTGATGTAATAAATTGCAAAATAATTAATTCTAATGATGCGGTGACATATTATGAGCCAGATATGGCGATGGATGATAAATCTCTTACGCATAACAAAAGTATCTTTTTACCATTATAATTCGGACTAAATAAACTTAATTACATAAGGGCCGGATTAAATAAGATGAGTTCTTCTAGCTTATCATAGGTGCTATAAACAATTGAAATGCAGAGGGTATCACTAAAGGAATACTTTCATGCTCGTACCATTCATTTTTATTTCTGATGGAGTTTGACTGAATACACTGAAACAGATGACGGCCGAATCAGGTCTGCGGGTCGATGACTATGGCTTCTTTCGTTGCCATATTTGTTGATCAATTCTCGCGGGCAGACCCACGCTGATTCTCACGATTTCTCGTTGAATTTTTCCCACGGTAAAATTTCATTAGAAAAGTTTATTTCCCATGTTCAGATTAGCTGGAATTTTTTGACTTAAAAATTTATTTTATTAAAACTCATTACAATGGACATAAATTCTTACCAGCTGATATCGCTATTTTTATTTGTAAGAATAGAAATAGAAAACTGATTACCAAGGATAAATAATTTCTTGATGATCACAGGAATCCTGTTAACAGATCCGAAGAACATTTATTGTGCCATTCAAATTCTCAAAAACAGTGTTGCGTGATATCTTCAACTTCGTTTCAAGAATATTCAAGGTAAATGTTTCTGTTTCTTTAAGGATGACAATACTTGAGAGTATTCCGGGTTCAATCGTTTGAATTAGTATCGGCATCGGTTTCAGAATCTTTTAATTTTTCACTATGATTGAGTCTTGGAAACGGATTGAAACTGTTGATGTTGGGACAAATGACGATACATGCTAGTTGTATTTCTGCTATTGGCGATCTCTTGATACTTACTACTCACCGCGGTTCAGTACACTATTTTATTAATTCTTCAGCTATCATTTCATTTACAACCAAAATGTTGTCGATGACTAGCATTTTTTGAGTTTGCGAGCGGTCTTATCGATAACTGTCCATTTTAAGATATTAAATAATAAAGTAGTTAAGTGTACACTATGTGCGAGTGTTTTTCTTTCTTAAAATGTTAAAGTATATTCTAAGCAAGCAACATACTATCGCTATCTTCGGCTGACATTCAACATCCATCCGTGCTATTATTGTTCTGACTCATGATTATCCAAAGATATCATGAACAATATATGTTGAATTATTGAGTGTAGGTTGAGATCCATATCATAATTAAACACTGTAACAACCATGTTAGTGGTACCTTTGGATGTCACGTATCGATGAACAGAAATGAAGGGCGCTTGGCATGTTTGCTGAGGTGATTTTTTGTTTACACAAAAATTCAATCCAACCGAATTAGTGTATGATCGCGAGATCGGGTTTTTTTGTGAGATCAGCTACTAGATTCCCCAACCGAGACTTTCCACCAAGATTTGAACGCTGCGGCCTATATATGGACAAAATACAATCTTTTTGTGAATTTAGGAGGTGCGCTCAATACACTTGAAAATATGGTAATTACAAAATATTGAATTGTTTGCACCATTGGAACACTACGAGAATATAGTTTTACAGTAAATGCTGCCTAATTTCAGAGGTAGGAGGTTGCATTTTTGGCAAAATAAAAAAATTACAGGGTTGAATATACACCTCATGGAATAGGTTACTAATACGGCAACGAAATACAGCGTGTCTTTTTTTGTAGGGTGATTACTAATGCCCAATACAGTTATTTTGTTTTTGAATTCGAAAAATTTTTCCCCTTTCTGCCCATACCACCATATAGCATTTATTTTTAATATTAAATGCATCTATCTCAGAATTCCTGAAATTGAGAATGAGAAAAAAAACAGCTAAATTATAGGGTTCACCTAATATTTACAATTTCAAGTCATCCCGGTGGTGAGGTATGCCATGAATGATATAACTGTAGCAAAACGAAAAAAAACGGTATCGTCATAGTGATTACAAAATTGAGACTGCGCGAACAAAATGGCGTATGTAAAATTTTTAAACCTGGTTTTAGATCATAATAAGCTGTTGGAAATTTTAATAGATAAGAGATTGTTAATAAATGCACAAAAAGTTAATTCCAGGGGTGTAAGGGGTCAAAATTCGAATTGTCAGCCCCCAGATGCTAGATTCATTGACCAAATTAGAAATAGAAAATTAACCACCGAATATAGTTATAGATTAGAAGATAAAGTTGGAGATATATCTACACTTAAATGTCTTAAATTTAAATACTTCAAAACCTTCCTTTCGCCTCGCACTCATGAATCAATTGTCATATCTTGAAAGACCCAAAATATCGACGACTCATTTATCAGCCGAAAAGAGTATTCAAATTATATTTTATTGGCGTATAGAAAGGAAAATTTTAGAGAGTATTGATTCTTTAGGAATCAAAAAAACACAAATTGATTTGTATAATTTTTTTCGTGTCGTTTGTCAATATATGAATGAACATTCATTTCAAACGCAAAAATTTGGAGTGGCAGATCGCGAGGTTCCAACAGTAAATTGCCAAAAGTCCTGGTTCAACTGTACGAGATTCTACTTCTCAGTAGCATAAAATTCCATCGAGGAAGAATTTTACGCGGGGCTATAGACCATCCCTAAAAGATATAAATGAATTCACTTTTACTTCATGAAGATAATAATGAAGATTTAATTCTCTTATAACTTATTGTAGAAGAATTGAAGGGATTTTGATTTTCGGAATGGCTGAATGTCACTTCAACCTAGACAACAAAACTTATCAAACCAAAAGCGTGAGACTTTTCCACGTGGAAAGAATAGATTCCTCTACTTTGGTTCCGTTGATTTGATTAAATGTTGAAGAAGGATGTAATATCTGGAGTGATCATTTGGGTCCACACAGTCGAATTTCAGCAGAAATTCCTGGACTTTGTCACGAAACGCTTAATCACGGTGTTGAATTTGTGGCAACAAATGGTACCCATACTCAGAATATCGACCGGGTATGGGAAAAATTAAAACTGAAACGGATAAAAAATATCAATAGTTTAATCACCAAGTCTTCTGGAATCTCACTTACACGAATTTCCGTATGGATCTAGATTCAATTCATAGAACGATTGATTTTTTCACAATTTCTTAAAAGACGCAGCTGAACCTTAACCCGTACAATTTTAAATTAAATTACGTTTGTTTAATTTGAAAAATCAGCTTTTTTGGCCATTTTGTTCGCGCAGTCTCAAATTTGTAATCAATAACTAGAACAGTACCAAAAAAACTGGTGTTTATAAACATTATGGAGAAAATTTATGAGCAATACCTCATAAAGTGTTTGAAATACAAATAGTTTACCTTTTACCATGCATTCGTAACTTTTTTCAAATCTCCGCTGATCAATTTCAAAATGTCGTGACTGCTTTCTAGGACTCCTAAGGGTATGAAAACTGAATATTTAACCTAATCAAAATAGGGGGATCGTTTTGATACAAAATTCAGACATCTTGCACTTTGCTGCCGTATAAGTAACCTTCCCTATTTCACTATATTTCGCCTAGTTAAAAAAATCAAATTTATCCAGTGAAGTTATTGATTCAGCATTCACGTCTTTTTGATTTTAAAAAGGAATACTCGAAATTTTCAAAAGCTCTATTATTTCATTCCACTCGTATTAATTTTTCCTTGGTGTTTTTCAGCGTTTATATAGTCTTTTAGATGGTTTTCTTCAGTAACAGAGACATAAATTTCGTTACATTCTCTTTGATACTTAACCTTTTATAGAATAATGTAACTGTCATTTTAATATCAGATTTTCAGATGATAATAACTCGCGTATAATTTATTCTTCAACGATAAAATTATCTACAAACGCATAGAAAGGCACTGCGCCATCGAATCCCAACCCCTCAGCTATTGTAACAATCGGTAAATTATCTTTTCTTGGCTGAGTCACGTTGTCGATAATTTTGAGAACGACATATAGCATTGCTTCAACAGATTTGAATCGTTTTTGAGAAATTTCGCTCCATATGTAGCTAGTAGAAGCCATTGCGCTAAGTTAAGTATAGGTTTTCAATTTCAATCAATTTATGTATATCAGAGTTCAAAAAATGATAATAATTTGCTTTGAAGCTTACTTCTCTATTCAGAGGTTGTGTAATTACATTTGAGATGTTTGGTAAAATAAGTGAAATCAATGTTATTGGAAGGCATTTTAGATTTTGTTTATAAGTTATCTAAATAAAAATATCTATTGTTATTTTTCAATTCGAGGTAAAAGTTCATTAGTTTTTGACAAAAATCTTACTTGTCATTCATACCATGTTATTTTTGTCACAAATACGACTTTATTTAAAGAGCTTTAATTATCGCGGATTCGAGAATCATCGAATTAGAAATGGTGTTTTTACCTCTGCCAATATCAGCACAGAGCGAAGCTGTAATTAGATATTGACATTTTTTATACCTTTTAGATTTTATCATAAAATTTTTAAATGTATGTTTGAAAAACTCTTGATGTTTCATAACAATTAAAAGTGTGACAAGGTTCGTAATTTTGTTTAAATTTTATCATAAATATGTAGTCTACGTTTAAATATGTGAAAACGCGCCTGACAAAACTGTTCGCATTTATTTTATTAAATGACTGCAGACATCGATATGAAGAAGAAAAATCGTTTACCGTATTTTTCGGTGTAAGGAGCGCATACTTATATCAGCCAGTTTTCATTTTTTATTTGGAAAAATAGGCCGCTCATAACCAAGAAAGTATGGTATTTTAATTTTTTTGATAGTGCTAAGTTTTATAATGTTCTTGCTCTGGGTTCCGTTCAAGATTAGATGAGATGCAGTCTTGCAGAAATTTTTTGATTTAATTCTTCGTACTTACTTGAATTGGTGTACCTTTTTCTGTTTGGATTTAATTGGGAAATAACTAATATTTTTGGTTGCATTTTGGTAGATACATTGATTCATCAGATTTCATTTTTATAAAGATCTTGAAAATTCGGGTTCAACCTGTGTGAAGGTTAATGAGTGATTCTTTTCAAGATAATCGAAAATTCCTTCAATTTCTTTAATGACCAGGCTAGTGTTTTATTTTGTTTTCGAATTTTGTTTTTCTGCATGGTTTTGAGTTATGAAAACTAAAATTAATAAATTGATCATTGTCAAGATTAGAGGAAAGTTGCTGTCAAGTGAAAAACGCAGGGAGAAAACTAGGCAAGATATATTGTATTAGTGCCATCCATAAGCGTATACTCGAATACCTGGGTTACCTTCTTTCTATTATCAAAAGGTTTTACAACGCCTACCCTCGAAATGATTCAAACGGTCTCATATCCACATCAAAATTCTAGGCCTTTTCGTTTCCCAAATTGATCTGTTATGCCCTGCAGCAGTTAAAGATTTTTGGTCCATATGATCTGCCATACACCTGGCACGGATTATTTTAGTTTCAAGACGTGTCAACCCCGAAAGAACCCATGAACAAAACCGTATGACAATGTGGCTTTATTTGTTGACAGATCGCTAGGGTTAGTTAGTATATAAAGCGGAGTTTCGAACTGATATCAACACTATGAACACTACACGTCAAATTGGGTCAAGAATCACTCATTGAAAATATCTCCTAAAAATGACTACACGTCACTGCCCCGACATGCCATTGTCATGATAAACATATTTCATGTATAGGATAAGTTAGTGTTGAAATATATGATAAAACGCCATCAAATCAAGTTTCCTACATAATATAATTGTTTGCTCTCTCAATTTAAATATTCGGGACATTATTTACACTCATTATATATGATTATAGTACAGTAGATTCCGGTTAAGTGCATAGATTTTAAGCGTCCAATCCTCTTATGTGCACCCATTCATTTGGTCCAGACTGCCTGTGGCTTATGCATATTGAGTTTGGATATTCTCAAACTGCCCTGACGCCGTCGAAACCGGTGCAGAGCCAACTGACATAACCACTGATATATTGACGGGTGTCAAATAAAACCGTAATCACGAAGGAAATCGTCTTAAGATGAAATGTGCAAAGCTGACAACATAACCTCAGGGCCGTTTTCAAAGTTGCATCGCAATATTAATGTGTGTGGGTTCTCATTAACTCTAATTGCCAATCTTAACAAAAGATGATAGTTCTGTTGATTGAATCATTGTTAAAAAAAATACACAAGAAACGACCTCAAGATAGTGTTTTTGCAATTCAAGAGGAGTCTGAATATCGGAAAAATTATGGGACTCTGCTGGTAAATTTTGGTTGTTGCTTCTAGATCTTTGCGTTGCTCTTTTCATGTTTGCGGTATTACCTAACGATCCAATAGTAACCTCAAATAAATTAGCTGTTTATCGCAATATAATTTCAAGAGGAGTTCAATTATAACTGCACGCCGATTCTTTGTATTAAAAGCCTTACGTGGATCTAAACTTGAAATATCAGGAGCATGGTTGTGTTCTTTTGATATAGAAATTATTGTATTGTCTAAAACGACACAACGAGTCGGGCATTCCTTTTAATGACTCATAGTACATCTCCAATAGCATCGATTGCTTAGCGTTTGATCTCGACAGTAGATAAAACTCTTTGACTCCAAAAGATCTTAACCCAATAACTTTTAAATGTTTGAATAATACTCCTGAAATTATTTCACGCCAAAAATAAAATAGTTTAAACACACATCAAAATCAAAGGTAATGTTTCTGTCCATAAAATTTAAGGGTAAATAGTCAAAAAATTACAATCATTTGTGATAAAATTAAATGAGTAAAGAGAGCGCGCAGAACATTCTGTAAATTATGTCCTGACAAGTTTTCTGTCATGAAATATGATTGTCGGGACAATAACGTGATACGCTCGTTA
>JWZT01004627.1:45107-62944 GCA_000827895.1 Thelohanellus kitauei
GACTGCCTGTGGCTTATGCATATTGAGTTCGGACATCCTTAAGCTGGCCTGACGAAGTCGAAGCCGGTGCAGAGCCCTATTGACATAACCGCTGATATATTGACGGGTGTCAGTCCACGGAATTCATAACTTAGGTTGCCGTTACTTATGACCCGTTTGTACCATCAGACTCCAAAGGATCATCCCCTAATAACTTTTAAATGCTCGAATAATACTCCTGAAATTGTTTCACTCCAAAAATAAAATAGTTAACTTAAAGACATATCAAAATCGAAGATAAAGTTTTTATCGATAAAATTTAAGGGTAAATCGTCAAAATTATATACATTTGTGATAAAATTAAACGAGTAAAGAGCACAGGCAAAACCGTCTGTTAATTATGTACTGACACGTTTTCTGCAATGAAATGATTGTCGTGACATAGACGCGATACGCCTAAAAATCACTAGGGCCGGGGTGTCAAATATCCGGTCCTCAAAGATTTTCATCCGGCCAGTGTATTAATCCGCATACGTTGGTAAACGCAAAGAATTCGGTATGATAAACAACATAATTCATGTAAAATGTATACAATCAACGTTTTCCTGATTTGTGGGAGTTGTCACTATTTGGATGTAATTTGATGCTATGCATTGAGTCATTTATGTATTTAGCTTACTTACCCATATCTTGCACCTGTTTTTTTATTTTTCTCAAATAACCTATATTCACATCTTTCCACTTTGTGTGTCGTGTATTTCTTCATTTCTTTTCATTTGTTAAATAATTCAACCACTTATTATCATGGAAACAATACGCATGTAAAAAATGGATATTGAATGCGGAATTTTTCAGAAAAAGTGTTAAAAGCAGAAATGTTATAATTGAATTCAAAGAAAACCCGACCTATCTAATTTTCATGTAGCAAATTACTGTGGCATAATCGTATTACTTTCTAAGATTTTATGAAACTAATTGCACAGGATTTGGAAAGCAGGTTAAACATGCGGGAGGTCAGAGTTGTTGACTTGGAAAAATCATTGAAGAAATAGCAGTAATTTTTTGAATACATGGATGATATTAATGAAACTGCTGTAAAGGTGAGCTATGCCATATCCCACCAGTTAGCTTGGCATCAAAACCGCATTCCGATGATAGAGATGCATGTTGTTGAGCTCTCAGAATTGATACGTTCCGCTAAGGGAAAAGCATTTTCTATTTAAATCTGACAAGAAATACGATTGCAGAATACATTGTTGCCTGTCAATTATCTTGTCAATTTTCAACAAAAATAAAGTCATTTATCGTTTTTCACTTTGAATTTTTGAGTACGGACAACTATTTGTTCTGAACTTGCCATTTTATTTTAGGATTTAATAAATATATCAAAACAAGACCAGATTTATTATTCGATGTATTATTTTTCATTAATTTACTTTCATTTATAACATTGGCCTGCTGTAAACATACCTGATTCTATTGGGTTTGCTTAATGAGATGAGTTTGACACCCCTGCTCTAGAGGATAGAGATTCTTAAAATCAGCACAACTACACGAAGGGAAGATGTCTTTGTCGTCATTATCTATGATTCACTAGCTAAGTCAGAACCCATTTTCAAACAAAATTATAGCCCGAGGTAAAAAAAAGTATTTTAAAATTAAATAGCTAGTTACGCTCATTATTCAAACTTTTCTTCATGCTCAAGAGGTCAAATGTCTTCAAGTCTAGAATAATAATCGATGAACCATAGGCACAACTGCCTCTTGCGCTTCAAGTAACGGGAACCTTTCAGAATATTGTGGTTCCAACCCTTGTGCTTCTTCATGAGCTTCCAACGCTGGTGGTTCTCCCTGCAGTCCAAAGGAGGCCCTCAGTTGATTTAACGTTGGTTCAAAGTCAATTTTTTCCACTACCCACGAAATTAACTCGAATTAACGATTTACCAACTTTACGGGCCTTATTATTTTGTCTCAATTTGGGCAAAAGACCTAACACATTTCCAGATTCATCTATTCAATATTTCAGGCATACCAGATTGTGGATATATTGTTTGTTGTTCATCATCCACCGGCGACTTGTAAATATCTGCTTCCCGTGTTGAATGTTCGGTTGTCGAAAGTTCACGAATCAATCTATCCAATTGCCCGCCCTTTAGGTTCTTCTCTGGGTGTTTAGCGCCAGTCTTAATAGACTAGTTGAACTAATGAAACTAACAATCATGTAAAGAGTTTTGATTGCCATCATATCGGTGAGTAGGAATAACTTGCTTAGTGGATCCAGCTTGTCAACGTATTCCCAGATAATCCGGCCTTTATAATCATCTTTTTTAATTTCATATCCGACCATCCCTTGCTTTATTGAACTCTCTGGAAACCTCCAAAGAAAAGAGCCGAATATTCAAAAATTTGTTGAGTTTCAGAAGGATATTGAAGCAGTCATGGGCATCAACCTCTGCCTAAAGATTAATATGAAGTGAAAACAGATGTTTGCAAAACCGTATCTGAAAAGCATTCCAATTGCACGAATCTTCCCATATGCGTTACCTATGATATACACAAGGAATCCTGATACCCGGATTTGGTAGAATAAACAGTATGCCATTTACATCGAATGAGTTTTGGGACATATTTTTCATTAAACAAGAGGAGTACACTAATCTATGTACCCTGGTATCCAAAATATACATTTTAAATTAATCGTAAACTACATTAACACTGTCCCTGGAAATTGGTGGAATATGTTATAAGATAATAGTATTGTTAGGTATGATTTTTGTGGTTAATATTCAAAAAAAACTTGGTTGCAAGTGCAATGACACTATTAGCCAGGGATCCAAATATCTAGAAATGCATTTATCGAGAGGATCTAATAGCGACGACGGTAGTTCATACACTGAGCATAAAAACCAAATGATTAATTACATCTAATGAAAGTAGATACATGCAAATGTAGGTGATTTTTTAGACAACGAAATTTAAAAATATACACGACAAATAAAATATTGAAAGTCTCTGACGTCACTACTTTGTCTGATGTGAGAAATAAAAACAGCGATGGTAAGATAAGTTGTACGAATTCGATGAGATTATTCCAAAATTTGTGTTTTGAAGGCAGTTTCTTCCAAAAGAAAGTTGTCAATATATATAGTAGCCATTCGTTACACATCAATAAACTTTGGCAAGGAAACGCAAAAATTTTATAGAGATCAGAGACAACTATCTAGAAAAAGAATATTCTCGCAGTCGCAGCTCAAATATTTTACCAAAACAAAAGTGATTTATCGCCGAGTGGGAGTCAACACTGACCGTAGTTGAACAGACAGAAGAGAACTTAGCGATCTGCATAAGACCAGCTCGGACGCACTAGTTCTTGGGCCCGAGCCGTTCAAAGCCGATATCTACAAAATCGATGATGAGAATATTAAAGGATCCCTTCTCCCAACAAATCGAATTTCTAGAATAAGTTAAACGTTCATTGAGAAATAGAGGCACTTCTCAAAAGTTTATTTAAACCATCGTCGAGCCATCTGGTAACATATTCACGAATATATAGGCCCTCCTTTGTTCTTCCTCAAATACAGTAATCATTTGCAGAATCTTTTGACCAAAAATAGAAACCATTTTACGCGTAGGATGGGGCGCTGCTAAAAGCTTCAAGAATACTGGAGATTTTTTACATGAGTTCTATAGGCACTCGCGCAAAAGAATTATCCTGAGAACGTGTAAAGATTAGTGAGCCGCTACTCATTAAACAGTTTTAAAAACCAAATAAGTCTTATTTCTGGTACGAATCCAATCTAGCTTCGTTTTTTATAAAATTAACTCTCAATTGACGATTCTACTTGAAAACTCGAAGAATTGAGGAAATAACGTTGAACCTACACTCCTATATAAATTGAGAGTGAAAGAGGCTGATAAAGCGCGGTTTGTAAAAGAGGGAATGATTGAAAAATCGATATTACATTTACGTGCCTGTCCGCACGATAAAAATATACTAATTAAATACAAAACATCAAATATCGTTGGTTCGATCGAGCAATCTCAGAAATGAAAACAGATTATCTGTTGTTGACCAGATTTTACGAAATCATAAAAATTCAAGAATAGACATATGTTGTTCGAATCATGAGTGTAACGAGAATCCAATGGCATCAAGCAAAAATTGATAACTTAAAGACTACCTCTTCGGGGTTTTCTATCTGCAGATATGGTTGAAGTGAGAAAGATGATCCAACAGATCTAAGCGTAAGGAGAATACATACTCGTCCAAAGCCAATGTCTGAAAGAGATAAAAAAGATCTTTATGTTCGAGGGCGTTGAATACGCTTACGCACTTATTCTTACTTTAAAAGCATGAGATACAGTCAAAATGAGAGCGCGTCTTAGTTTTCTTTCTTGGGGAAGTTGGTCAAATCTAACATAGAAAGCTAATAGATTCTAGAAAATCATGCTTTACGTTTGGGGATATTCCAACAGTCCAAGCATGGCTGGGGTTAAAGCATCTTATTTGGCGTCGATCAGAATGGCCAAAGCTATGAAACTGCACAAAGTAACTGATGAGTTTATGTGGCCATCAACCAAAAATATTGTTCGACTCATGATTTGAGATGAATATGTTAATAAATTAAATAGCCTTTATATAACCGTGGACACAGTACATAGGAGAATATCTGATATAGCTGCAGATATTCTCGATAATATGGTCAGAAAAGAGATTATCTGCACTTCTAATATTTAGTATTTGACTTGATGAATCTATAGATGTTGCAAATGGCGCACAATTAATGGTTTATATTAGGTATATACATAGGAAATGATTTGAAGACAAGTTACTCTGCTGTAAACCTCTTGAATCAATCTAATACCTAATGTGAGATATATACAAAATTTGTTCATTTCTAGAAATTAATAAAATCTAGGCGGAAAATTCATGTGCTGTTTGTAAAGATGTTGCTGCAAGTATGCAAGGATATCAGTCTAGAAATTAAAGATTTGGTACAAAATGAATCCACGAAAATCATTGGAAGTCACTCTAACATAAATATCGTAGTTAGTAGTAGATAATCGGTCATTATTATATATTACAATTGGTATCAGCAGTAGGATGGCCTTTCCCTATCAGACGACGAAAGTCCGGGCATAGAATTCGCCTTCCTAAGGGGGAAAAAGTGTTAAGATATAAAAATTCCATATCCTTACGAACGTAAGGAGCGCTGAGTGGTACAGTCGGCGACCACTCGGGAGCATAGATGAGGGGTCTTTTCGATAACTTCTGGATTCACCTTTTACGTAACAGTCACCCGATAATTCATCAATAAATATTAACAACAAATACAATGCAACAGGAATTACACAACATAATGACAAATATGATTCATTTTAACTAACTTTCTTTAATTAAATTTTAAACGGTTTTTATAAATGCAACAATGTTCTGAGCTTAACGCAGAAGTGATATTGTTATTAAGAACAAAAGTTTAAAAACGTGTTTATGATATTTGTGAATAACTAAAACTATTTTTTAATAAGAAATAAAAACGGCAGTTTGAGGAACTATATTTCTAAAAAATATAATATAAAGATAATAGCTTATCTAGTTTTTATGATTGCGATATTTAATGACTTAAATTTATAACTGTGAGGATAAGTGGCAACGCGTGTCCACTATTCACAAAACATTAAATCCTTCAAAATGAAACATCAGCTTTGGCAAAAAACATTTGACTTAAATAAAATTAAATTGTTGCTGAACGAATATGAGTTAAATGAGAAGATAATGTGGAAGCTTGTCGCATAAATATACTGATAATTTTTGTGGAAGAAATATTTTGAACGTTAGTTAAACGAAATATCATTATTTTTTAAAATCTAACTGATATGCCATTTGCAATTGCAACAATAACATATTCACTGAAAGTTGATGTTCCCAAGATATCACAGGAAAAGATTTTTAACTCCTTTATAGAGATGTTTCCAATATTATTTCTACTCGATGTAAATTTCACAATTCTGGATAGTGTTTTAGTGTTATTCGGTTATGTCTGAGACGTTTTTAAGGCTTCTTCCATTTATAACATAAATATATTTGCGAGACCTGATTTCTCACCTTTTTGTTTATAAAGTCTAAATAGAGAATTAGACTTGACGCAGAAGATGACGTCCATTGTGTTGTTGCTTAAACGATCCAAAGAATTCAAGATCTACTTAAAAAAACAACAAGATCAACCTTCTCACTGAGGTATACAAAGTTACATATATTGTGAAGATAAATATTCTATCAATGAATATTATATTTTTGTTCATTGTCAGGTAATAAGTCAAAATTGTATATAAATATAGATCATGAATATGGTGATTCGGCTATATCGAGACGTTATAATCCAATTGACCAATGTTAATTTTCATTCATAATTTATAAGCAGAAATATAATTTGAACAAAAATAATTGTATGTTGTTTCAATATTAAACATAAAATAATTTGTTTTCGGTTTCTGAAATTTAAAATTTTTATCATGTGTATCATTAATATATACTATGATTACGATTTGTAAATTTAAAACTTACAGTTAATTATGGCTGCCATGAAAATTTTTATAATGGGTGGTCGCAGCGCTTTGGTAAATGGATTAGGGGGATTAAAGGGGTCGCGGCCTAAAAAAAGGTTGAGAACCACTTACCTAGAGAAACATACTGTACCTTCAAAATGCGATTTCGTAGCCGCTGGTCAGTGTTACAGGATCTTAACAGCGTTGAGAGAAACTGCAGAAAATTACATATCACAGAGGAAATCTAAGAATATCAGCCTAAATGCAGAAACCCATGGAGGTTGTGCCACACTTACGGGTAAAAAGAAGGAACTTAATGGTTCTGCGTTGATTACGGAAATCTCAAAAAAGAGAAAATACGGAATAATTATCCCTTATCCAATATTTATGAACTTTTGAAGCACTTATGTTGATCAAAGTACTTTAGCTCCTTGGACATTAACAAGGCATATTCGAATATATTGATAGCAGTGGGGGGTAATATGAAGACCGTCTTCTCAATTGGACAAGAAATGGGTACCTCCCAATTTAACGTGGTGCATTTTTGGATCACGAAAACTACATCGGTTTTCAAAATAACTATTGATAAAAAAACTCAGTCTTATGCGGATGAAATTATTATTTTCTGGTCCAACCTACAAGTACACAATGAATATGTTGATTTGGATGTGACAAAACTCCCGTTAGGGTTTGAACTTTGGCCAAAATGTGTAGATTAGGCGACAACGTGATATACTCTAGTTGACTAAGTTATTGATTTATACAATACGCGTATTTCGGAAAAGAGAGTACAACCAATTATTCCGTGGCCTATTACAACCGATAAAAATAAGTCGCAGAGATTTCTTGAAATTGTAACATACCTACAAAAGTTTATCGATGGATTCTCACGTCTAGCTGCCATTATATTCGATTTGTTGAGCTAGAGTTTCCAATTCGATTGTAGAGACGTGCATACTTCATAATTCAATAAACTAAAAGATTCCAAAGTTATTTTTCCTACTACAGGATATCCAGCTAACTCACGAGTTTGACGCTTTAGATGAGGGGTAGGCGCTGTTCTCTTCCAACAGGAAAATGAAATCATTTTCCAATTTCCCTGACCGGTTTTAAAATGAATGCATTTGAAGGCAAATACTCGATCAATCACAAAGAAATACTTGCAATTCAATGTACACTGGCAAATTTACAACGTTATCTTTGTGGGAAAAAATTATCATTGAAAAGGGACATAATACCTTAGTGTACTTCGATTGATCCAAGGATTGCCAAAATTGGATTCCCGGTAGCTAACCTTCATCAATGACTTTGATTTTCAAAATTCGCCACATTCCCGGAAAGACAAGCATCATTGCAGACACTATCTCAAGAGCAGTGAATTGATCAGAAGGTTTGACGTCATTGCAAAACAACGATAAAAAACGGGAATGGTTAGATATTTTAACATACACATCAACATGAAACTTCTTGAGAAAGATTCGAAATAGGAACTGTGCAAAAATGGAAAAAGCTAACCATAAATGACGATCCGCTGATGTTGAAAAGAAAACAACCTTCATAGGGTTTCCCGATCAAATTGGTCACTTTTTTTTAACTCATATTTTATCAACATTCAGCACTAAAAAAATAATAAATTCTACATATATTCATTAAATTCCTCTCATAACTAAAAAATTTAAAATTTTAGCATATTTCGGTAATAGCTATCACAGTCAGAATGTGTAGTTTCTATTGAGGGACTTTCGATTAAAGAACAGTAAAACTGACGATTATATGCAAGCCGCAATCTAAGATCGTGGTAAACAAAAATTTTAAACTAAAGTTTTATTAAAAAAACAGGTTAGTTAAGATTTTATTAACAATTAGACGTTTTTTATGATGTAAAAATACTTGAGAAACAAGTAAAACGAAACTAAATGAAAGCAAACGAGATTCATATGTGATAATAAAAAGTGGTATATTTCTGGAAAGATTGATTGAGCTATGTCTTAAATCATTGATTTAAAGAATCCTTAAACATTCTGTGATATCCAAATTCAGTCAGCCTCAGAATTAATAGATAAATTTTAATAACCAAGCCGCGCGTGTGCAATAAAGCGGTTTCCCATGCATAAAATCGTCAGTTTTACCCAGTTCTTGTTCAGTGGAATACACGAAGGTATTTACATAATGAAAAACGTGAGGTTCCAACAAAAATAGGGTCCAGACCATACTGCAAGAGAAAGGCCGCAGGGTAATATACCTTCCACCCTACTCGCCTTTCCTCACCCAGATTTAAAATTTGTCACAAAAATTGAAGTAAATTGTAAAACCAGCGTCCCCAAGATCAGAAACCGGCATATTTAACCAAGTGGCTCAATAGAAATTTGACCTTCCGACTGTGATAGCTATTACCGAAATATGCTAAAATACGAAAGGTGTTAGTTATGAGAGATATTTAATGAATATATGTAGAATTTACTAATTTTATTGCTAAATATTGATAAAATTTGAGTTAAAAAAAATGTGACGGACTTGATCCGGAAACCCTATAAATTCCATGTTGGGCTGATCGATTGCAATCTCTGTTTCATTTTCTGGGTGAAAGGATTCGATGTGACATTTCCATTGATTGGACACATTTTATATCTGGTTCTGGGAACAAATATGATTGAAGTATAATTTTATGGTCTGCCAAACCCATTTTTTCCTATTACCAAACTTTTAAGGAATGTCATTTAAAATCATCTCTCACGGAAAATGAAACACTGCTGTTGCACTCAATCAACGAAACGATGGATCTGATTATCATCAAAAATTGCATTAAGATGCAAAAGAAATCGTCAGTTATAAGAGGAATTTAATGAATATACGTAGAATTATTTTTTAGTGCTAAATAATGATAAAAAATGAGTTAAAAAAATGTGGAGGACTTGATCGGGAACCCCTATAAATCTCCAAATTTCTATTTACCGATTTTTTTGGTTCTTGGTTGGAATCCTTGGTATTCTCGTACATTCCAATCTGAAACCCTGTTTTGGGATGCCCATGAACTGATAGTAAGAAAACTGGCAGTGTTTTGGAATATATTTCGTTCCCTTGAACGGTTTTTGAATTCAATATTGGATGTCCGATAGTATTTATTCCGCACCTCAAAGGCTCATGGTTATTTTTAACGATATTTTGGCATATCTGGGCCATATTAGTACTCGTTTTGTTCGTGGAATAAATTATAGATTTCTTGCTCAACTAAAAAAGTCAAAATAAACAGAAAATATAATTGAGAAGTTCCACAATAAGGTTAATAATAACCATGAGCACTTGAGGCACTGAATAAAAAATTTTATATGTCTGCCAATTAATGCAAAAACCGATACCTTATCTTCGAAAATGATGATTGAGTTTGCGTGTTTGATATATCCACATCTAGTACAAAAATACATATTGCTTTCTGTCATTTTGAGAATTTATGATGACTATTGTTCATACCTTAGGAACCCAATATGGTATAGGATCATTGTCATGCATCATCAATGTGGCCAAAAATTCAGCAAACTATTTTGTATGAATCACAGAGATACTCATGACCTTTCCCTTTTAAACGAAGGAGGAATGAAATGTCGAACAACATCGAACAACGTCGAACTTCAAATACGCCAAATAAAAATAATAAAAAATTATTTTTTAAGACACTTAAAATTTAGCCAGTGATTGATTCGAGATTTTAAAATTGCTTTTATACATGATTCCAGAATTTTGACGAACTTGACTGCATAGATCACGGCAGTATAAAAACTTTTTTTAAATATTCAGCAATACATACTGAATTTGAGTGAACGTTTGTGAAATGATCGTTAAGTCGTCTATTATAACATTCCATGGAATTGGTGGTTCGATTTTCCAATTCTATGTCACTAATATCTGACAAGTTACATATTGAAATATCAAATCGTTGCAACCAAGTTTTTTGGAAATACTTCCAAAGTTTTGTCAAATTTTCTTCTTGGTCTGTTGATTGTTTGATATACTCAATAGCTTTGCGAAAGTCTGAATGTTCTACTAAAGTGAGTAATTATAATTTTGTAAGAATAATTTTGATATTTTTCAGGTTTGGAGTTTTTTCAAACTTTTTAAAATGCGTTTTGTTTAACATGAAAATAACATCCATGTAACTTGCTATCAGGAAATTCGTATTGGATGGCTTCTATAAGATCATTCGAAATCCGATGTTATAATGCTGGGCGTCTAATTATTTTCGAGCCGGATAATAATCTCATGTAATACTTTGCAATAAATATCCTCACTCTTCCCAGTAGCTAACGCATATACGGCTGGCACATATCAATTTGTGACACGATCATAAACCATACTTATTACACACTGGGTAAACGCAGATGGAGTTGATCTAAATGTCCCGTCAATGAATGTACGGGAATTATATCTAAAAAGGGAGGCATTCGTCTGCCGCCCATTTTAATATCTGATGATACTCTCCATGAATCTGTTTAAGAATGTTGTTTCGAAGAAATGGATGCATATCCATCGAAGTTAAAAGCTCAAAAATTGTTGCTTGCATCGAATTTAGTCCCATGGATCCTTCGATACTTTTTATTTGTGAACAAATTTAGTTGTTGAAGGGAATTACATACATATGACTCTTATATTTTTTCATTTGATTTAAAAGTTCTTGGCATATTTTGACAGGGTTAACGTCAAGTTTTTTAGACAAATTGTTCACGAATTGTTTAATTAACAGTTCAGGAGATAAATCAGGGGTGGTGAGCTCAATCGAAACTGCTAGATCTTGTTTACAACAATGCTCCCCCTCGAAAATAATGTTACTGGCCTCTTTGATAACTTTAGCCTTGCATTTTTCTTTTTTTATTTTTCAGCATTTATAATACGTCTTCTCTTTCATAATTTTGTTTCTTCTACATGAAAACCCGCCATAAACAGTGTTTATTCTTACCATATTTCAAACAAAGCACGCTCGCTGAGATTTTGACGTTGTTCGACTTTCAATATTTTTCGACAGTTTTAACCTACTACCCCTTTTAAAAGCGAAGGTTCAACCAGTGAATTTGCAGAAATTTTAAGGGTGGAAGTTTTCATTGATTGAGCTAGTTTACGAAAATAGGAAACTGGAAAATCATCCAAAAGACAACAAAACCATGGTTTAACGAATTGCAAACGAGTACACAACATTCATTAGGAATATGATACCGTTTGAAAACGACAAAACCAAAGTTCAAAGTCCAATAGATATAACCGAGAAACGATATTGAAGCTAATAATGATGTTTCAACCAGAATTGTATACTCTACTGAGGAACTAAATCTAAAAATAATAAATTATGTTGAATATTCGGTCGTGGTCACCGTACGATAGATACCACAGATGAAAGCCAACCAGTAAGAATTTCAGGTTTTAACAACTATTTCCTCATTCATATCCAGTTGATTGAATATATTGGTGTGTTGTAACAATAAACGATCCGGAAATCGAAACGCAGATCCGTAAAATGAGTTTAGGAGTTTTCACATACTAATTATACCTTGCCGCGTAACATCGATGCTCACAGATCGTTTTAGAGAATAGGTGTCTGCAAATGAATGCTATTCGACTGATAAATAAATTCAGGCACGACATCTGCAAAACGGCGCACGGCTATACCGGATCAAGTACCCTTTATTCGGGTTCTATCTGAGCAATCAGAATACTAGAAATCATCATGAGAAATATTAAACATGTTAGGTTAAAAGTCTTACCGGTGTTAACTTACCGTTTTTTCATTATTAGAAGATAGACGACTTGTATTTTTTTCTATTGATTCGTCGGATAATGACACGTCACCGTGTAAATATAAAAATGAAATGATCTGAAAAACTACTTGCAGCCCTTAAACCATTTTATATAAGTATCCCAAGCGCCTGCGGTTTCGCATCATTTTGATGAACTGTGTTACAATGATTTGAACCATCTCTGAAGCAATTCGATGATATCACAACGATTCACGTGTCGATGAGGATAAGGATTAGAACGATAATTATAAACTCCATCTACTGCGGAATGTAAATGAATGGTATGGGGTAGAAAACAGAGCTCTAAGTGGTTAACACACCGAATTACACAATTTAGGGTGATAATAATACCGTTTATTTCATCATCGATGACATCGTCGCCCTCTTATAAAAACGTCTCTGTTCCTGAGGTCATGTCAGAAAGTCTCACAACACATCCATACCAGCGTTTTTTTTGAATTAGCTCAAGTAAATGACAAATAGGAACCTCTTATAATTTACATGGGAAAAGTTTAAACATTACAAATCCGTTTTATTAATTTTTAATAGCTGATTGGCGATTCTAAGTCCATATAATATTGCTATTAAATGTAGTTCGTGTTGAATCGAGTAGTTTAAGTCACTCCTCTATCAACAATCCATGAACGACCCAAATAATAACTTTCAGGTTTTGTTTATGTGTTAAAAGGGGTATGCACCTCCGTATGGGATCACAAACCAGCCTGATTATTCGAATCAACCTGGTTATCCAAGCCAACCAGGTTACCCAAGCCAACCAGGTTACCCAAGTCAACCAGGTTACCCAAGTCAACCAGGTTATCCAAGCCAGCCAGTTTACCCAAGTCAACCATGTTACCCAAGCCAGCCAGGTTACCCAAGTCAACCAGGTTACCCAAGTCAACCAGGTTACCCAAGTCAACCAGGTTACCCAAGTCAACCAGGTTACCCAAGTCAACCAGGTTACCCAAGTCAACCAGGTTACCCAAGTCAACCAGGTTACCCAAGTCAACCAGGTTACCCAAGTCAACCAGGTTACCCAAGTCAACCAGGTTACCCAAGTCAACCAGGTTACCCAAGTCAACCAGGTTACCCAAGTCAACCAGGTTACCCAAGTCAACCAGGTTACCCAAGTCAACCAGGTTACCCAAGTCAACCAGGTTACCCAAGTCAACCAGGTTACCCAAGTCAACCAGGTTACCCAAGTCAACCAGGTTACCCAAGTCAACCAGGTTACCCAAGTCAACCAGGTTACCCAAGTCAACCAGGTTACCCAAGTCAACCAGGTTACCCAAGTCAACCAGGTTACCCAAGTCAACCAGGTTACCCAAGTCAACCAGGTTACCCAAGTCAACCAGGTTACCCAAGTCAACCAGGTTACCCAAGTCAACCAGGTTACCCAAGTCAACCAGGTTACCCAAGTCAACCAGGTTACCCAAGTCAACCAGGTTACCCAAGTCAACCAGGTTACCCAAGCCAGCCAGGTTACCCATGCCAACCTGGTTATCCAAACCAACCGGTTTATCCATGCCAACCAGGTTACCCGTGTCAACCAGGCTACCCAGCTCAGCCTGGTTACCCGAACCAACCTCCTGGATTCTCCCAACCGGGATCACCTCATCAGCCAGTTGGAGGTGTTCAACCGACCCACGACACTCCTTACCCGGGTTATTCAGTTCCACCAGGTAAATTTGGCAAAAAATTTCCTTGTCATTCACTTTATCACTGAGTTGACCTCACAGATCTATTTTAACATTGCCTTTTAATATTAAACCTCAAATCTATCCAATTTTTACTTTAAAGTTTAATATGTTGTTGCGGAAAGCTTGATTCAACAACAGCGGTTACTACTTAAGTGGGTTTTATGTGTTGTCACGGTTTAATATTTTCAATCGGTGTAGCAGTTGTTCCAATATAACAAATCATTGTAGAACTAATTTTTACATGTAAAAACTTTTTCTTTTCATATACACATATTAGCCACAATGGGTGATTTAAACAACCATTCTTCGGGGCAAAAATGTCCCAGTGCCACAAAGAGAGTATGGTCATTTTAATATTACTATTTTCGTAAAATTTTGCCACTGTCTTCAATAACATAAGCTTATATTTCTGAGCGACGTTCCATGATCTATCCTTCACATTTTTAAACCAGTTCCGCATGTAAAAGTTTTTTTGAGTTGGCCATAATAAATTAATAAATTTTTCAAACCATTTACCTCCTTTAAAGCCAAACTTCTTATTTTGAACCTTGAGAGATCACATATGGCAATTTGTTTAATTTATGCGTAACTCGTTTGGGTCTTGGGTAAAATATGGCTATAAGCTGCGTTATGGTTCCGAGACATCGTCCGTTAATCAAAAAAGTCTCTTCAATATTAGGATCATTTATATTATTTTTATAAGAGTTCTCTTAGTAATGGGTTTCTAATAACGAATTAAGATTATTTTCTTTCATTTAATCTATTGATGAAATAATCATTTATCTCCTTCGATTCTATATTTTGGGGTCTAGAATTCTTCCCAGGGTAAGAAGAAGGTTATATCATTCTCTATCCTTCACTATTGTTCGTGATGTCCAGTTTAACAATTATTTCCTCACCTATTTTTAAAAGCCTGCTTTTCATGGCCAAAACGAATAGGCGTCGCCTGCGCAAGTCACACTCGTTTCACTTCGAATGTATTTTAATTTTTTAGAGGTGATTGAAGGTTGAGATGATTAATGGCGATCGTTCTTTTGTTCGATGATCAGTAAACTGGCGCCTGCATATTCTAGACTTTTTGTGACCACTACAAATGAGAAATAAATGGCCTTCTAAAGATATCTGAGGCTCAACATTATAAAAATAACAAGTTTTTCCTGATTTGTACTCTGAACGTTTTAAGAAGGCAAATAAATTAATTCATATTTGAACTTGTCAAAAATATCCCAGAAGTTTGTGCCATTCTAAGGCTTCGTCACATTTCCATTTTGTTGCTTATTTAATGTTATTTTCATTGTATTAATAATTTTTATAGTATCAGTTTTTTTGTTTACTGATCACCAAACAAAATAATACCTAATGCTGCATTTATTTGCAGCGACTGCTACCCTTTTTCTAACTTTTAGGTTATTGCCCAAATCCTTGCTTTCCCACGCCAGGTTTTCCTCGTAACGTATTTTTCTAATATTAGCAATGCCCCAACCAGTGCCGGTACCTCTTTAATCATTAAAAGATCCCTTTTCCTATTCCCAGTTTGAGACCAGATCAGAATATGTCGCTACAAGTCGTGGTTGAAACAATCAAAGGCTGCCTCGGCGCTTTCAGTGAACTGTTTTTAATCTTTAGACAAAGACGAGCTTCCATTATACAACGTTTTAGCACATTCTACATCACATTTCAGAGAGAAAATAAAGGCGGAGTTTGAAAAAACTCAAAGAAAAGTATGAACTACTCTCAACAGGAATTGATTCCAGAATTTAAGTTCAAGTATGATGACGAGTCTCGATATTTTGTTCATTGTCTGCTATATACGGGCTCCGAATTGGATGCTTTCATTCTCAACAAAGCCATGGTATATTTTTAAGTGACTTAGGACTTTGGTTTCAAATACGAAATCGTGATTCACGTTTTGATTACTCGTTCCTATTATGTATTGATAGTTTAACATTAGCACATGTCACCAATTTGCGCGAGTTACCAAAAGCGTCAGTATTTTGTCTCATCGTTAGTCTTCAAAGAGAATCTTCCAAAACGAATCGAAATGAAAACAATGGGCAGTTTAGGCAAATTATTAACCTTCTTAATGAAAGTATGCAAGTTAATCAACAGAACCCAAGAGATTCTGGTTCTGCTAATTCAATTGAGATTGGCCGACAGATAGAAGAGCTCAAAAAAGTAGTAGTGCATCTCATCAAGGGGTCTTTTGTCAAGATCAGTGCGTCAGATAATCTAATACCGATTTTCGCTAAATCTAGCATTCCACACATGCTTGCGCTTGCCGAATCATTTGAAAAAGTAAAAATTATTGTGAAATCAGCAAACCGGCCAAACTTTAAGCAAACATTTTGAGGGATATAGTGGTGAATATGAAGCCGCACTCAAGACAATATGTTTATCAATTTCTAAAATCAGGCGAATTCATCTTGAATCCATGGTCTTATTTTGCCGAGTTCTTAAAAAAGAATATTGATTCTGGCCAAATTGAAGCTGTTATAATCGTTGCTTGCACGCGGTGTGAGGTTAGTTGACACTTTATTCAAGTATGACCTGGGCTCGATTTCATTTTGCTATTCGGCAAAATATGGAACGGACCTCTCTCAGGATATATCCAATAAATTTAGTGGGAAGCATCCTGCTATTGTCGAGGGAATACTCATGCTTCTGGGCATGAAATAGGTTTAAAACCTATAGATTGTTAGCATATGGCTTTAAATGATTTTTCAAGTTTTCTTTCATTTCATTTGGTTCATCTCTTCCTTTGTTCTGCTTGGGGAAAAACCAGAAGCGTTAATAATTTGTCATCTTTCGTGATCTATGGTAATTCTACAAAATAAATCACCATCAACTACGTTTTATGGTCAAGTTATTTCAACGGTTTTGAAGTTTTGATTGACTCATGATGCAGACTACAGCTTACGTGATTTTTATTTTACTGCGCGTGCTCGAGGCGGCTCAAAATGGGCATATTTTTTAAGTTTTTAGAAACATAACCTTTTTGATAAACATTATTTTATTTTTTGTTGAAATGCGATCTAAATATCGTGTCAGTATAATATTTTTATGTAATAGGTATCTTCAATTCTAAATTAGAAACTATTTCTGAATTTTATATTTTACAATATGTTGATAATTTTAGCGTATATGGAAACAATTGTTTTTGTTATCATGAAAAAGTTCATACAACATGACTAATATAATACACAATTTATTTTAGATAACTAATATACATTTAATTTAAAGCTGAGAATTCGGCCATTTGAGCAAGAATATTTTCAAATGATTCTACTGACGTTTTTGCGAAGCGCTCTTGCCACATTTTTCGTCTTATATTAGTTTAAAATGATGACCTATTTTTGACTAAAGGAGCAATCTCCTCGTTTGGTGTTCTCTTTTGAAAGATTTTTTATGGCTACCCAATACGCCTCAACGTTGTTGGCATGGGCTCCCGTCAATGGGTCCTATTATACAATAAATGCATAATTTGAAAAATAATCTAGGATTTACGGATTGGTGAACATATATGGGATCGATTTGTAATTCGGCTAATCCTGATGTTAAATAAACCACTGATTTTGTAGGAGGAATACCCATCAATGTAGATTATAGGTCCAGCATAAACGTCTATAATTTAAATTAAACACAGTACCTCATCATTCAATCGGTGATTGTTGGTGCTCTGCGATTGGGAATACAGATAACAATTCAAATCCAAGTTCAAATCTACAACATTACTTTCGATGTAACATCATACATTCCAAGGACCCAACGTTGAGGCCTGAGTAAATCATGGCTTAAAGTAGTCTAGTTAAATTCACACCTCTGTTATGCATGG
>JWZT01004641.1:24835-36870 GCA_000827895.1 Thelohanellus kitauei
CAACGTTTAGGTCTCAGTAAATCATGGCCTAAAGTTCTAAAGCTAAATTCATACCTCAGTTATGCATGGTTCGCGAAATCACTGATTCATCGATTTGAATAATTATTCCTGGGCCACCCAACGTTAGGTTAAGTGTGGATAGTTTCCATGAACATATCTAACAGTTATCATTAACTTAACCTTTCTAAATGATTTAGTCATATTTGCCGATGTCGTTGGCGATATCGACAGAAATGACGCTATCCCGATTTGATTATGTGCCCACATACGGACCACCCATAGAAATTTCTTAATTGGAACTTTGCAGTCCTTTAGGAATGAGCCTGATAATTAGTGACTGATCTCACCAGATCTTATTGATTTCCTCGTATTACATCTGTTACAGACGAAATTGATCTGATAATTAGGATATAGTTAATTAAATAATCTAAAAATCCATACCTTATCGGAAATGTCATTTCTTTGATGCTCGACCATTTTTTGGGAACATTGTTCGCAGAGCATCTCTTCAGGCAGTATTCCATAATGCCGTAAAAATCCGATAGAATTTACGGCGTCAGAAGCAATTTCACAGAATGCATGGAAATCCATCATTACGCAGCAAGTTTAGCGCACGCGCGTAAAAGTTACGTCAAGTGGAGTCTACCCGGGCATTTTTCTTAGATCATATGAGCAATAGATTTTTTTTTGAATGAAGAAGAATATAATCATAATGAAACACGATAATTATTCTGGATGCTAAGGGTTTTATCGGATAAATACTATCATTCTGTAGAAAATGGTGACTTAAGATATGTCTAAAAATCACAAACATTGGTCAGTTTAACATTAAATTATATGAACAATAAATTATATAGGAACAATGCGATATTTATATTAATTTAAATTCTATTTTTACTTATCTATCATACAATCATTCTTTTTATTATATTATCAGGTCTTTTGCAAACAATTTTATCTCATGGTTCGTATTCAGCTGACTTAAGAATATGGAAATGAGCTGATTTTACAGTGCCTGGCAACTGATTTTTTTCCTTGCAGTTGACTTATTCGACGACTGGCGTCCATCCAAATGATCTTTAAATTTGACATAAACTCATTTTTTTCCTACTATGTTTTGTGACCAATGGCTGCGATTTTATTGAAATAAATTTTTAAACAAAAACATAAAACTTCATGAACAAAAATAAAAACGTTAAATAACCAGCATGCGTTTACAATGTTAAAAATTAGTTTCCATTTTATTCGCAAACGTTCGTTAGCTAAAAAGAGATTCTAAGAGACTAAAATTGTACCTATCTGAAAATAAAACGAAATCTATTAGTTTAACTATTTTTTGCTACTTCTTTTGATTTTCTTTTTAATTACTTGCTAAATTTCGCATTTTGGTGGACAAAAACCGCTTGTTGGGGTGAAAAATAAGGTAATCGTAACTATCTTTCACGTTGAACATTAGACATTCTCATTTCGATCGATACAATTCTTTGTTATGTTCCACAAATTTTTTCAATAAAACTATAGCGATTTTTCATCATCATTGCAGCTATTGGTCTCAAAACCTATTAGGAAAAAACTAAGATTCTGCACAAATTCGATATGATATGCAAGGACGTCCATCATCAACGATATCAATTGCAAAGACAACGAAGTCAATTGCAAGGCACTTTAAAGAGAATGAATAATAATAATAATAATAGGTCAATTAGGCTGCCAAGATAGCAACTATCGTATTGATGACACTTATTGTTGTTTTTTAAATATCCAATTTAATACGAAAATTTTAGATGATATCCGAATTTTTCATAACTTAGTGCTTTGATGAGGTTATTGGTCATTATCTTTTTAGATTATTAGATATGATTAAGAAAAAGACGACTAGAATGAATTTTTCGTATAGGTATGTACCCAGAAGAAATTCCTGCAGCCATGGACGAGTTTCGCAACCATGTTAATATAGTGTTTTTGGATCTATTTAATAATCTATGTAATGTATTCAATAATCGTTGAAATTTATTTAATTAAAGTTGCCACGAATTAACTAATATTCAGATTGGATGGATGTATAATGTTGTTTTATCAACTATGAATTGTTGTGTTCATCTGAAAATTCTTAAGTAGACAAAATGGTTCAAAACTTACTAAATCATCTTTGTCCTATCATCAAATGATGTTTGTAAAATAATGTTAACCTTATTTTTAATTGAGTCAAATAACTTTGAGAGTATATTTTGGTTTTTTTCATACAATTTTTTAGAATATGACAAATTAAAAAACTGTGTATTTCTTATAAAATATATTCGAAAGGTATTCAATGTATTAAAGATGTTTGTAAATATTTTCGAGAAGACATAAATCAATATTAATATCAAAATGTTCCGAGTTCGATTCGATTGCAAACATTGGTTTAATCTTTTTCACCACTGATTGGTGTATGATAACAAACTATATTTTTCACTTTATTGACTCTTAAATACATCTAAATGATCTGTAACTTGAAAACTTTAACATAAAAATGTTAATTTTTTCTGCTTGTATAAATATATTTATGTTTTAGGCAATTTTTATTGAATAGATGTCTTAAATTTTTAAATCGTTAATAAAGATTATTTAATAGATTGAAAGACAGTAAGACAATAAATATGATTGAATATCCTTCGCATCATTAAATAATTTCAGTAACCCAATAACTCTTGTCACTGCTAACGAATCTTAGTTCATCATCAAATGCCTCAGACCCAGCATACTTTCTTCCCCACAAATCTATTCAAAGTCGCCTTCCTAAAATTGTGTTATAATCGGATGTGACAACCAAAAGATTTATATCTGTAATATTTTAGTTCCGACTTCTAATATTCTTCAAAAAAGATCAACAGGAATCGTGCCACAATTTCACATTTCAGGACATAGATAACGCAAAAGCATCTATTTGATCATAAATTTCCACTGGTATCTACAGAAATATTCCAGAAAATATAACGCACCTGGATCCCACTGCCATAACTTAGTTAAACTCAATCAACAAATGTATAAACTATAAGAAATATTTCAACAATCTAGCCGTAAATCTGTAATTATTGCAATCTCTAAACCATACAAATTCCAAAATCCCATCTATAAGATATATAAAAATATCTCTATTTCCTGTTCAAGCTGTTTGAAACAATCATAATCAATAAACTGCTTCATAGAGTTAACCAACTCATAATCACAGAAAAGGCTCAATTTCTTAAAAGCCGTTAAACAACATTCTAAATTCTATCACTCAAAACACACATCGAAAATATTTTTGAGTATATATATAAAAAAAAAAACCGTCTGCGTTTCTATCGATATATAGCAGGGCTATGACAATAGTTCAAATAAGGGTTTCCATCAAATCTCATATAAATTATCCCTCAATGTTTCGTGTGAATAATAAATCTAACCCAAAGATCCAGACGATTGCCATTTTTTGTAGGCAGTGGGACAAGAAAATTCGACAAATCTGAAATCTGCCAACCCACGAGAATATGTATGGATTCTTAATATGCTTAAAATTCATCTTAGCGAAATTCCTATCATTTAGTTACAAAATTTATTTACGAATACGACATTTGCTAAGGTTCCTAATCTCATTCTGTTTTATAAATATTAAAAGGACTAAATGCTCATTGTTATTCAGTTACTTGATTATGTGAACTCATGAATCTTTAACTAAACCCCTCGTAAACCGTCACTTATTAATGGATCTCAAAAACGATGAAGCCAAAACCTATCTTACAATTAGAGCAACAAACGATATACTTGAACAAGATACCCACTCAAATATTCTTTGAGTATTTCTAGATAGAAAACTATACATCCAAAGACATCATCGAGACGGCGATAAAGATATCTCAAATATTTAGCCATGTTCCATACATTTAGAGTAATTACTCATACATACTGTGACTCTAAGGTCTACCACTATGCTTCAGTAGTCCACGAAAATACCAGCACTGTTATTTTTCAACCTCTCGCTAAGCATATTTGCTTGAAATCAAGCTAAATAATATCTAATAGATATTTCAAGATATCTAAAATCTCTCTACAATTACTGGCTCTAACCTTTCTCCGAAATCAATCCTCCTCGCATAAGAAGTATATTTACCTGTTGGAATAATTATAAACAACCTCTACAATTCCAACGTCCCTATAAGACACGTTAATATTAACTATCTAATCAAATCCTTGAAATCGATACACCCCATTTTGTTGTAAAAAACTTGAACTGCGACCTCTCTCCATTCACGAAGATATGAATGAAAATAGGTCCTATTTATAACCATATACAGCCATCTCTACATGGACAAAACCTCAAAACAAATCAATTTATATCTAAAGAGATGACAAAAAGTAAAATGGAATCGATATATATCCAGTTGAGTAGTGTGTAACTGTCTCAAGCAAAAATAGTGAACACAAAACTCACATGTCGGCAACTATCTCATAATCTAAAAACACCTCAGATCCTCAAATACGAATGTGAAATAAGTAAAAATCTGGAAATTTTTCAAAAATCACTAAGAGTTTAACGATTATCTAATACACTTGTTAAATATTATACAAGCTATTATTTATGAATTGTAGCCAAAAATGAATTCAATGTAACTTTCAAAATTCTGGGTCGAATATTTACATTCATACCCCCTTCAGTGTGAGATAGTGCTATGACTTCTTCCGTTCAAAATAACTTCAATTTCCGAAAGTGAATTTTCATGATTTTTGATTGTTTAATCTATGTATATCAGTGTTCTTAATAAAGATGTTGGAACTTCTCGGTACCCTTTTAAAAAAATACTCGTAGAATCATCATCAAATATAACAGTAAAATGCCCTACCTCAAAACATTTATTGTCTTTGTATCACATACAGACGAATACGATCGTAGAAAAGTATATTAAATCATTGTCTTTGATTTGAAATTATTTTCAAATTTCTCAAAAATATAAAGCACAAACTGGTGATATTCATATATAGAAGTGTAAATAATGCAATTATTATGAATTTAATTTTATTTGTTGAAGTACAAATATGCTTGTCACAAAAAATTATTTGGTATTTTTTCTTTTTAAAATATAAAACACCTGTAATATGCTGTTTCTAATAATTTATTACAAATTGCGCATACATGGTTTTCATTCATAATCATGCATGATTCATTTACTATCTCGCATCACCTGAATTGAACATTGCACACCTTAAAAAACAGGTGATGACAGCTATAAACGTGTCTACATATTATTATTTGATTTTTACTTATATTTCGCGAAAAAATGAGAAAATAATGTAACGTCTGTATCCCAAAAAGATAAACCTAGAATGTATGGAACTTTAAATAATTTACATTTCAACTGTTTACATTCACTAATAAATTATCTTATTCAGTGTTGGCAATTTACCTTTTGAGGGGATTGACGGAAAATTGCTCATCATAAAGCTGCAATTGAATTTTGATATCTATGATAAAACAAATAATTCAATGCTTATAAGTAAAATATCCTTCGAACATCGATTTTGGCGGTAAATAAAGTTGCTTATTAAAAATGGCTCTCAATAATTTTTGGATAATTTCTGCTATTCGCATTATGTGGACGAGAATCTTATTTACTCATTTGTCCATTAAATAAAAGTCTAAATAAGAAAAACGATTAGTCTCATTTTCGGCTATTAATCACGTATATTGTTTTTAGGTGCGAAAATGTGAATGCTATGGATGCTGGATAGTATATAATTCATGCGCGATATAAATGAAAACTCTGTTCTGCTAAATCTATTTATTCGAAACTGCTAAATCTTACAAATATTTTTATAAGTTTTTAGAATGCATACCGAAAACTATGATTTTTGTAATAGGTTCTAAAATAAAACATGTATTTGTAGACATAATGCAAAGTGCCAATATCTAAAAATATCTCAAAATAAATGACCTAAAAAAAGTCAAAAATAGCGGCCATTCATTATATTTGTGATATTAAACGGCCTTTAATTTTATTTAAGCCTTAAATTTTATTAAGAAATAATTTCGATAACAATTGTTAACAAAAACTATATTAAACCTAGTAATTCACTGTTTGGAAAGCGCTACCATGATCTCTACCAGTTTTCATTTCTACATCCAGGATGACTCATTGATAGAATCTCTTCTCTTTTATTGATAAGAATAAAACAATACATACGATCTAATCTTAGATGACCGATTTGATAACGTTAATATCTCGTCTATAATCGGTTCTTAACTTACTAGAATTAATCGATACGAAACAATATCTTATCTGGGAAAACGTATTCATCTTTGCATCATGGGTTTAAGGCCATATATTTATTAGGTTTATTCGTCAAAAATACTCAATTAATTTCGAGAAATGACTTTGACGTAAAAGGTGAGTCAGGAGGGAATCGAACCGACCCCTCATCGAGACTCACCGAGTGGTCGCCGTCAGTACCACTCAGCGTTCTTTGCGTTAGTAAGGATATAATATTTATATATCCATAAAATGACATTTACTAAATTATATTAAATGAAAATTTTATGGTACAAACCAAATTTAATTGCTCTAATTATTATTAAAGATATAATGATATAGTTAAATATAGTGTTAGATACAAGATAATTTCGCGCTTAATAAGAGAATAAAAAATAAGCAGTATATAAATGTAATCAGTGATCTATAAAACTCAAGATCCATTGATTATCAATGAAATTCTCCAATACATGACATTTTCTGGTATAATTCCATTTTTTGTATGCAATCTATATATTAACGAATGATGAAATTGACGTATTAAAGACTACAAAATTAATAAACTCAAATTTGGTTAAGGATTATGTTTTCGAAATTAACTTTTATATAGACAATTATTTTTTATGAGAATTATATTTAATATAGTGATAAATGTTTATCAAAGATCACACTTAGGCTATATTATTTTTTTTAATCAATGATTGCAGTTAAGGAGATTAATTTATAACTGTCATACAATGACATCTGTTACATCGTCATCGCTTGTAAACAAAAGATTTTAATTAAAAAATTATATACCTATTACCTAGTTTTGAATCGAAATCTTGAAGGATTTGACAATTATCGTGAAGAATGACGACCATTGTCGTTGTTCATGAAAATGAATGTCAGTAATATTTTTCAAAATATTGTATTTTACGGCCAAATAATCAAGGATAAATTATAATGATTTAAAAGGCAGCAAGATACCGTTTTACACCAAATTTTACGTTTTTATCGAGTCAATTGTGAAGATGCCGCTTTACAAGAACCATCACTTATCCCAGTAAATAACCAGCGAAACAGTGTTTTTCAACCACAAAAGGATATCGCTCAATTGGGATATTTTATCAATTCAATTTAGTTTTTAATGCTAATTTTTCGTAATTTAATTTATATGAATTATTTGAGATACATTGACACAATACACGAATTTAGATGAGCGCAGTCTCAGAAAACCCAATTAAATCAAAAATATTCTAACTTGAAGAATAAAAACAGCTGTATAGTTGAAAAAAATGTTTCGTTGGGTATGTTTTATGATACCTCCAAGTTTTTGTTCAAAGGCATCTTCGCAATGGGCTCCACAATTAGTATATTTGGGTTTAAACGGTCTATTGACACCCTTTAAATCAATATAATTTATCCTTATGAATTGGAAGTGCAACATAATATTTTCAAAATATTACTGCCATATATTTTCATGAATAATGATATTGGTCGTCATTGTTCGGGATAATGGTCGTCATCCTCTACGATATTTTATCTAAAACTTGGATGATCGCGTCGCTGTATTGGCAATAAACAGACATAAATTATTCCATCCAACATTTAAATATTTACTCATCAATTTAAAATTGAAAAAATTTCGTCACACCATGTATCACGAGATGAGTATGTATACGTCAAGTTTATCAGATTATAATGTATTTATAATAATTGCTTAAAAAAACTATTCATTTCTATTTATCAATAACTATTCAGTATTGATGACTTATATAAAATGGATTTATGAGATATTAAATCGCTCTGACATGCCTAACACTATGAAAGCGATATAAGACGAGTTTGCGCAAATTTGCATTTCATGGTCTGTATGCAACACGTGGTGCGGTTCATTTTCGTTTTCAACTTGGTTCGAAAGGTATTTTTTACACGCATTTTAATTAAAATATTATGTAACTTCGCTAAATCCATGTTTTTATTTTTACGGCATGAAATTTCATTTTTTAATATTGGCATAATAATTCCGAATGTTAAGAATCAACGAATTTTTACGAGAAAATTTGATAGCTTAGTTAAAACGGTTTTTATCGATCAAACGTCAATTTTCCATCATGTCTTTGACGCTTATATGTGAGCGTAGATGATCTTTTATGATTTGCTTGTTTTTTTTAGTTGAAATATTTCTTATAATTATACGCCTGCGTCAAAATATAATTATCGATCGTTTTCGAGCATTCGTTTTTCTTTGAATAACACTCATTTCTACCATTTTGGTCAAAACTGTGTGAAAATTCTTAATAACATAATCGATTATGTATTTAATGTCTACCCATGTGTCGTTTGTAAGAATTTTATGAAATAAAATTGATGGATTTTGCGCATTTGTAAATGACTCAGAAAGAGTTGACATTAGACAATATTAGGTTTTTCTATCATTTTTAATCTTTACAATCTTTTTAATAATTTTTGAAATCAATGTAATAATCTTCTTAAATACGTAATAATCTTTAAAATAATTATTGCAACTAATTTAATAATCACTACGAACGTATTAATAATCATGGCAATCTATCAAAAATGAGAAGACAAAAAAAATATTATACGAGACGGGATTACTCTTTTTTTTACAACTTTTTTTCGGCCAATCTCAAAATTCTGAAGTACACCTATAGAACAAAATTTGAGAAACCACATTCGCTCTAAAATTGAATTATCTTTGTAAAATAATGGTAGAAATGATTTGAGTCAGTCAAAAATATAGAATGTTTCGTTTTGTTACGTTCTTGAAATTTTTTAGAAATTTCAAAAATTTCAAAAACCACCTATTTAGAATGAACTATTTGCGAATGAATTTGATGAATGATAATGTTTTATAATTTTAAATCAATCCACCAAAAATCGAAATTGAAAGCCGCAACTCTCTTTTGGATTGATTTTGAAATCTTTGTTTTATTCGTTTTCACATCCTCATTCGAGTTTTATAGCAAAATATGTTTTTCTGTATTTTAACTCGTAAAACATCGAAATTATCTGTTAATTTTTCTATGTTGACAACTTACGCTTAATTATTTTGATCGTGCAATTTTTTTTGATCTGTGGCAACATTTATTCAGAAGATATAAAATATTATAAAATCTTTTGGCGAGATTATTTTAAAAATAAAGAAATTACTTTCAAGGGATCGAAAAACCCTATATTTAACAAATCGTAACCGATAATAAGCCGAAAATCTCAATTTAATCGTTTTTAAAAATGTGGTAATTTTGACAAGTCAATTATTTCCGAAGTTAATTCAACGATTTTTTGAAAAAGCTTAACAGAGAAGGTTATTTTTTAAAGTCATTGAGTACTCAACAGCATCCAAGCAAATAAAAAATTTCTTCCATGGTCGGATAAAAAACTTTTCTACATATTCTCTGCTCTTTCCTATCCAAGATAAATTATTATAAACACCCTTGACATTACCCATGATTTTACATTCATCATAACTGCAATATCAAATGAAATGTGTATTTATTAATAGGATATTATACGCTCTACCATTAACTTCAAGACTATAAATAGAGGATCCATCCTGTATAGAAATTCTCGCGAAATATCTTAAAAAATTTTTTGTCTCGAAAATGCAAATTTGGTTTTTTTAATTTTTTTTTTCTTTAAATTTACAAATCGATATGGCAATAATGACATTTACATTTTAGGGACTTATCCATCTAAAAGATCAACATAAATGATAAAATATTAATTAATTTATATATTCGTGTCTATACTTTCGGATACACGCATAAAAACAAAATATCAAATCATCTTTTATCATCAAAATCAAATTTATTATATTAATTCGATACGAAACATTAACCATTAACTCGGGGTTTGTAATTTACCTTTAAAAGTGTGACGATCATTTAATGATTAATCACGTTTTATCCTAGCATTATTTTTTGGTTTGTTGAAGGTGGCATTCACCATCCATATAAATATTTTTTCATCGATGCATCCAGAATATATCATTTATTTTGATTTGAAATAATTATAAATTTATGTAAAATAATTAATTGAAATCCACCTTAAACAATAGAATTTAAATTAGCAACGTTAAATTTAAGGTATTTATTTCATAAATTCAATTTTTTTAAGATGAATATATTTCAATTTTTCAAAATTTCACAATACAATGTATTTGAAACATTCTCCTCGCTTCATTAATCCATTGGTACAGTTCGCATTTTTTATCATTCTATAAAATCTTCAACGATGGCAACAAAAGATTCAATGTATAATATGCTGGATAAATTTTGACTCTGTTCTCATTTTGTTAAATTAATCTCAGCTTGTATAAAGTGAGTCTTAAAATTTATATGTTTCACGGCTCAGAAGATCCATTGTATTCCGATATCTTAAGTTTAACGCACATTTATAAAATGCCCACACCTCGCAATTTAGTTCAATATGCCTCTCTTATTGAAATATTTTGTTAACCATTTCAAATTTATATCATTCAAAACAATGAGACATTCACAAAATAAACAGATGCACACATGCGCCATAAAGTAAATTATGAATGAATTGACATTAAATTGTATACGGAAATGGTTATGTAAGAAATTACCCATACCGTTCTAACAATTGCCTCCAATACAACTCTTAATATCATAATTCTTAAAAATGGGGAGAAAAAACATTCATTTTTAAACAAATTGATATGATCGTTAATAATTGAAATATATTCATAATATTACATTCGCAAGTGGCATATTCAGTATAAATTCTCTTCGGCTGATTTGATTCCCTCAAATAGGTGGCTGCAATCACTTCTCATTAAAAATATAAAGTCTTTTTTCGTATCACTAAATATAATTAAATACATGTATATGTATCATATTTATTCTGTAATAAATTATTTTATATATAAAACAAGTCAACCAAAACAATGATTTAGTTTATAATGAGGATAATAGCAAATCATCGAGGGACTTGAAAATGCAACTATTTGCAATACGGACAAATACACACTTTTTGATGTACGCGTTGCTTGTTGCGCAACGTATTTCAGTCAAAATTAAAATTCACGAAATTGTAGAAAAATTTTTAATTATTGTTTTTATATAAGGAGAATTTACACATATAAAACTAATTGCGCTTTTCATGGACTAGTTGTGATTGTATAAATGCGAGTTTTATGTATTAACTTTAAGCGATCTCATATATCAAATTCACTTAATATTATTAATACGGTTTTTTATCTATTTATTAATCTTGGCAAATGATTTAAAATTCCATGCAATCTATTCAATAAAAATGACAAAAAATCAGAAAATAACTGCACGAGAGTGATAATTATTGTTATTTTATCAATTTTTATTTTTTTTTTGGTCAATCTCAAAATTCTCAAGTACACCAAAAGAACAAAACTTGAGAAACAAAATTTGCCATAAATGGATTATTGTTTGATAAAACCATAGTAACAAATTTTTGTATCTGAGTCAAAAAAAGAGGAGAACGTTTCTTTTGGTTTTTCTCTTTAAATTTGTTCTGTATTTGAAAGATTTCACAAACCCTCTACTTCTAATTAATTATCTACGAAGATATTATATGTACATTGGAGTTTTTAATTAACCTCTATCCGGCATAAGCCCAAATTGAAATCCGTTACTCACTGGTTTGATTTTTGTTCTAAGGTGGCCTTAATTCGTTTTCACATACTGATTCGTGATTGATAACAAACTGTTTTTGACTATTTTACACTTAAAAACATCTTAATGATTTGTAAATAACAAAGATGACATT
>JWZT01004641.1:39380-50782 GCA_000827895.1 Thelohanellus kitauei
GTGTGAATAATTTTATTAATTTTAAAATAATTTTATTTTTACTAAATCTCATTTTTTATTATTAAATGATCGACCTTTCTTGATGAAAAATGATGTCTTGCAGTATATAGTTTCCACGCGTGCAGGTTTTCATCCATTTTGATCAAATAAAAGGCCATTTAGAAGGAAAAAGGGTGTGTTTTTTTATCAATTATGAGAAAATATGTTATATTGATTAATAAGATTTCCAGATAATAAAACTTATGCATAATATCTCATATATTAAAATTTTGTGTTAAAATTAATGTATTATTAATCTTCTTTTGAATTCTTATCATTGAACTATAGTAGTCATCTAAAATATTTCTTGTTTTTATGAGTAAGGTTTTTGCGTTTCAATAAATTATATCAAACATACTCTGCATGAGTAAACATTGTCGAATTGATATTTGGAGAATTTTCTCTCCAGCTCAATGTCTGAAAAATGGAATCACATTTATTATCATATTTGAAAATTTTTGTCCGCATTTTGAAATTCATTTTATTTTATACAACACATGAGGGTTCATAAAATCCAATTGATTAACATTCGAATTATCATTTATTCTTTCATCAGATTATTTTGTGAATATAATTGAGGTTGGTCAACTGAGATTTAAGATTGTATTGTAATTATTAATTTAAATGTAAATATATTTTCCTTTTTCATGTTTTATATTCTTTTGTAAAATTCATCATCGTTCATAAAATAATCAATGTTTTATTTCTTGATTTATGGTTATGTTGTATTTTAATTAATACCGATAACACCAAATTTATTCAATATCTCAGATGCGGGTACTGTCGAAAGACTTATGGTTTTCTTTACTGTAAGTCGTCAATGGTCAGGCAGATTTAAGCGACGATTTGATCTTCAAATTTGATATTTCGTTTGGTAAATATAGCATAAAATTCTTGCAACAGTTTGGTTTTAAAAATTTGGCTTTGATCAAGATTGAGGTGTCTCTACTCTTACATCCATTGAATCGTCTCATGTATTATTATGTAATTTAACATAATCTACGTGTTAAAACCTGGATGATTATCTGGATAATGATTTCGAAACATAGTATTCATACATTTTAAATTGACTCATCCCGCCATGTGAAGCTGAAATAAAATTTATATTTTTTTATTTTGAGGCATAGCAAATCATGGGCATTTTATCAATTGTTTATAGGAATTTATCATTGAGTAATAGGATAAATTTAAATGTTTCAAAAAATTGGGAGTCTATCGTGGTTTAATAATGTATTTTTAGACCTTTATCTGCCAGATTTAATAAGGCAAGCCTCCAAAATATTTTTTCAACATCGTAGTGGTCATGGATTCAACAACTGTATACCATACTATTGATTGACATAAAATTAAGCTATAATTTTTTGGATATTATTTGCTTGTTACCTTGAGGATAATGGATATTTCATACAATTTTTTATCATCGCATTCGTCGCTCGATTTAATTTTCATATCTTGTATTTTGCTCAAGTTTTCATCAATTGATACAACTAAAAATAATTATAAATGTCGAAATTTTTTAATATTTGTTTTATATTTGATATACAAAGGTTTAAAACGTTAAAAGCTATTACCTCATTTCTAAAAATTAACAGCCAATGCATTCAAATTTTTATAATTTGACATTTTTGTAAATATATTAATTTGAAATTTTCTAATAATAAATTTGAGCAATATTGTTTGTATATGATGAATCGTAGCATGGTAGATTTTATTTATTTTCAAATCATTTATGATTACTGGAATGATAATGATATTTCAAAATGCAAATATATTCTAATTACTCAAATTAAAAAGATATTAAATATACATCTATATTACACAATGATTGTAGAAAAATAGACAGAATGTTCATGTATCTAGTTATGTTACCATGGTACTTAATCTAAAATATATATTTTATTTCTTACTGTTTATCTAGTCTTCAAATTTTCAACGCATATGGATTGTGACAGGTCTATTATCAAAATTTTTACATTTTTCAATTTCTCTCATCAATCATCCTCAAAGGTCATAATAGTGAAATAATTATTGAAAAATAATAGTTTTATAATTAATCGTATTGTAATCAGACTCCTCAATCATCAAAAATTATTGTATAAAAAACCAGTGAGTATTTTTCGTTCAAAATCGGCTTTATTGAACTCGTTTTAGACATTACAAAGATCCCAATTACACTCATAAACAAGTTATATAATGTTAGAGATTTCATAATGAATATGAATGCTTCGTGGATATGGTTCGGTTCTTTATGTTAGTAACACATACAATAATATAAATATGAAATTGAGAAACTAGGATAGTAAATAAACAATATAATAGTTCATATGAAAAAAGTAAATTCTGCATTATTCCACCAAAACTTATTACATCAACTACTAAAAATGTAATTGAAATAAATAAAAAACTTAAAAATTTATTTTGGAGAATAATTTCTAAAAAATATCTTTTTATCAGATGTTTCTGTAATTATTATAAAAATCTCGATTTGTTGAATATGTTGTTGATTTTCTTAACTATTTCATGTCTTTAAAACACAGATCCTAGACACAAATCTCTATCTTAAAGATCGCGGTCCCCTAGGTCTCAGGAACCCGTCTCTTGAAAGACAACAACTACTCAAGGTATTGTTATTAAATGTTATTATATTTTGATATTATCCGCTAAAAATATTCTGGCTGATATAACCTAATTTGATTCAATGTGTAATAATTATTATTTAATTTAAAAAAATAAATAATTAAAAAGGTCGGAATATTTTGATTTAATCATTAAAAAACAATATATCATGCTAAATTGCAAAATATTTACTGTGTATCTATCAATTTTAGTAAAAATCTCGTGAATAATTATTAAAATAAATGGAAAGATTTATCGCATATAATGGAAATATATTACAACACGGTTAGCTTCTTTAATTTTCCACTAAAATATTAGGATTTATTTCCGAGATATCACGAGCACAATTTTGATTCACCACGTTTATATCCTTGAACGAGTATTTTGATTTAATTACAAACTGGTAATATTTTCAAGAAAATCTCTTTCATTCAATAGTTAATAACTTCTTTCTTTGTTATTCTTCTCATCCAAATGTTGTTTTAAAATATTCATTGTATTTATTTTGGTGTAGCCATCATTAATGGATATAATTTTAATATTCACCATCATTTTGATAATATAGACATCTTCATATAAAATTAATAAATACATTTTAATGTTGTTGTAATACGCACAATCTGTTTGAATGCTCATTATACATCATAACTCAATTTTTTATATATTTTACAGCTCATAGTATATGTTATTATTTATTATGCATTTTTAGTGACTACGGCAACTCTGTATTTCAAATTTAGTACCTTTGTTAATATAATATATGAGTAATAATGTACACTATTGTTTGGTTGTTTCATTAATAAATATAATATTACTTTTCTGTTATTTAGGGTTATCAATTCTGAATCTTTATTAAACAATTAACAAAAGTAAATACTTATGCTTAACAGTAATTGCGTATGAAAAGTAATTACCACTTTGAAAAAAAAACACACACACACTGCTTTGTAGGGTCGATAATTTCATGAATCGTTTCTGTAAAGGGTGTTTCAATTTCGTCTAGGTAAATTAACTGTTTGGTATGTTTATGGATGTCTTTATCAAATACTCCTGTGTCATTGAACTCTTTTCATACATCATAAATCAATGTGAAATTCAATTTTACTTAGCCTAACTTATTTATACCACGATTAAATAATAACAATATATCTGAAATTATGAACTGTCAATTTTCTAATTGCTGTATACACACTTAACTGAAATCCTATGGTTTCCGCAAGATATTTCAAAGTTTACCTTTTACTTAATGGTTTTGAAAAATCGGCCTCTTCATCAAAAAATTTTTATTTACAATTATGACACCTATATAATATTAAGTCATGATGTTCCAATAAATAAACTCGTATATTCTACAAATAAATACAAATGATAAAAAAAACGTAAATTTTTAAAATATTAATGAAAGAATACACATAATTTGAATTAGAGCGTTTTAACAACTATTGTCTATTATTTATTGTAATTATAATATATATCGTCACAATTTATTTATTAAAGACATAAAATAGGACTAATATTTATCTGAAAAATCTGACAGTATGTTCGTGAAATCCAAAATGATTACTAAAAGTATCTCAATTTTATTTTCATTGACTACGAGATATTATATATAATGAATATATTCTAAATACTTTTATATTAATTAAATTATTTGATATTTGAGACACTGAAATGTTTTTAAAATTATTATACATTAGTCACTAAATGCGGTAAGATCGCAATTGAAAGAAATTCAAAGAGAAAAGGAGATTCTCGCAAGATATATGGTATTTCCACATTTATAAATTATTTTATCAATTTATCATAAAAATTAAATTTATCGATTCGTCGATATATATTTAAAACTAAATATAGCGACTAAATTTTCATCACATCATGATGATTTAGTTTGATTATGAAATAATGTGTGAAATAGGAATATATCATATGTGACATTCGTTTTCAGAACTCATAATTTAATAAATTTATAAATTATATTTGAGTTTTATATATTTTGGTGGTATAAAATTTTATTTTTTTGGAAAATAGTCATGCATTTTTGCGAAATAGATCGAATGATGAATAAATTTCGGAATTCGAACTATTCATTGTATTATCGTGAATGTCATTCAAAAAACTACATTTGTTTCACCACACAAACCATTATTTTGATGAAAATTTGATTTTCTACTCATGAGTATCTTCATTCATATTAATTTATATAGTTATTTTTCTCCATAAAATCCATGTTCTTTTAAAAAACATAGTGCCTAGATCTGGTGGTGATGGATATTTTGTTTAGTTTTATATATCTCGCCAACATTACACATGTTTAAATCCTTTTTACAACAATTACATATTTCTTGATGATAAGCTAAATCAGATTCATTTGTTTTGTTTAAACTATTTAATTCATGTATAACTGGAAATATACATTTTATTATTGTTTAAAAATTTGTGCACTATAAACATGCTTTATTTTATCTTATTTGGATTTACGAATTATAATTGAAGCAATCTCCAGCGTCTGCTAGAGTACGTATCGGTGACAACGATCCAAATACTAACGACCCGACGATTCAAGAAGTCGTAGATCAAGTAAGTCAAAAAAAATTATGTTTAAAATTATTAATTATAGACAATCAATTATTTAAATCAATTCATTTTATACATAAAAAATTGTATTAGAAATGATCTGTGAAATATTTAAACATTTATATATATAATGACTTAAATTATGAATATTTTAATTATCGACAAATTATACTTATGACATGACGGCAACGATGTACTCAAATTATTACTGTATAAATTTTTGAATAGTAAATTAAAAAAATTCTTGGAATTATAATAAAATATGACACTTGTTATATGAAACAAAAAGGCTAAACATGGTATCAAACAAAAGACATTTTAGATGTAATGAGATATTACACAATATTAATGTCCTCTCCTAATGATGATACTATGATGATCGATTATGATCATGCGTTTTCGATTGTTTATATTTAAGATATATGAGAATTTATTAAGTTTTTTCTAAATTTATGAATAGATAAATTCATTCAAATGTATATAATTTAAAAAAAAACTATAACATTTTATTTTCGAACTGAAACATGATATCATTCTGATGTTTTCGTCAATTAAAAAGAACATTTAACTACATTGTGGTTGCATAGAACCGCAAGTTAACCTCATCTCATTTTTAAAATTGATCATGGATTTTTAGAAATCTGACCAGTGATTGAGTGCATAAACATTACTTCGACCACGATTGCGACATTTGTCACTTTTCACTCGGTAATACTCGGGGCAGAACCTATCTGCGAACAGATCATAGTTGTGAAAGACTCACATATTAAAAAATCACCCTTATCCCTTTGATCACTAGAGATATGGTACCAAAGGCGCGTTGTTTCGCTAGAAGTAATCTGATCGTATTTTATAATATTTTAAAATATCGTTAAATTTAAACATGAATACATTAACTATTGATAGAAATGAATTAATTTTTACGACATTTTTTACATGATTGAATATTAACTGACGTATAATCAACAGTTAATAGCTTATACGACTTTATTCATTCTTTCAACATTTACTCCATATCAATTTTTTCTATCACAAAATCGACTTTTTAGCTGTATTTTCAGAATTTTGTCGAATTTTTCAATGATTTTTATATCAAGTTATATTGAAACAAATTAATATCAAATAAATTCATATTTTTACATTTTAAACAAAAGATATTTCAAAACATCGTCATCTCTCTCAACCTATTTTTGTAAATTTTGTGTTACGATATCCATACTGTATTCGATTTTTTTTCCAATTATTTCACATTTATAGCCTATTATATTAAACCTTAAAAAATTTGAATATTCTAAATTGATAAAACATTGATTCGATAATTTGAGACGTTATCAGAATTTCGATATCTTTAACGAGGATCTAAAATATATATACCAAAGTAAAGTTATCTGAATCAATATTCACAAGATGGTTCATCATAATTAATAAATATGTTCTCGAGTTATTTATTAATATTAAATATTTTTAAATGTATTTTTAAAATTTGGAATGATCATAATTTAAATTTATGAAATTGTTGTTAATGATCGTTTTTATTCGTATGAATATAAAATAAATTTGGTTGTTAAAATCATTTTTTATCCATTATTTATATTTAGAACCAAATGGATACAGTTGATACTCGAATTCCAATAAGTCCTGCCACGGTGAATCCTGAAGAAATGTCACCGGAACCTTCAGAATCTGTATTAAAACCACATTTATATATTTATTTAAGATAAATTCAAAATACGAACGACCTATAACTAAAAGCGTCATGATTTAAATTATTTAAATATAACTTTGAGCATTTAATTGTGTATAATTGACCCTAATGATAGATATTTATAAAGGTTCACATATACGAAAGGATATAAACAATTAAAATTATTGTAATCATTTTATAGTTTTAATTAAAATATGTCATTTATATTCTGTTCGAAATTGGAATGAAAAATGACAAAATAATAAATTATGATGCTTATAAATGGTTTTGTTAAATTTTAAGTGCTCAAATTATCATTAAACTTTAACCTTCGTTTGTAACTATGTGTTTGTAAACAGAAACCAATTTGACATGTATCTGAATATACTTTCGGTTTTGATAAATTTGATTGAGCTAGAAACACTGTCTAATTTTACATTGAATTCTGTATTAAACATGCAAAAAAGTATTGGTTAACATCAGAGGATAGTCAAACATTCCTCGAATATCGTGAATTTTATTTTCTAGGGCCTCAAAACTATTCTCAAAAAAATGTAGAATCTTAATTGTGTAGATCTACCGCCTATATTTTTGAAACGTAATAATAATCCATTTGTTAAATATGACATAAAAAAAATTTGATAAATCGCTATATATCTGTTGTTATATTCGTTTTGAAAATATTGATTTTTTACATGGTTTCTTGCATCGTTATTAAGCGCATCGTTTACACACATTCTTGTATTTTTTATATCGATTTTTAAATGATTCATCATTTAAGAAGATAATTATCATTTAAATATTGATATACTTATAAGACAATAATATTTTTTTACAAACCTGATATTGAGAGACGAATTGTATATATGTACAATCCATTTTCATTCAAAATATTCTGTAATTTTATATAAATATTCATTGACGAAAAAAACATTTAAATGAATGCCATAACTCATGTCGGCATATTCTTGAAAATTTTTAATATTTATAAATTTAATAGTTATAGATACAATATTTTTTTAATTCTTTCACGATTTCTCTATTTTATAATATTTAGGAAATTTAAAAGAATTCAGTTTGAGAAAAATGAATCAAAGAATAAAAACTAATATAAAAGAATTATTCAGATTTTGAAATAACAAATCGTTTTCGCGTTATAAAATATTGGCATAGGAAGCTCGTATTTAATAGATATAATGGTATTTAGGGTTAGTGCCACGACTAAAGACTTAATAATTCGAAATAATCTAGACAGAGGCTGATATTAATCAAAATAAATTATTGCAATTAAGTTCCTCGAAGTTTTTATTATTATTAAATCTCACATAATCATGGTTACTTATCAGTATCAGAAAATTTAGCAAATTCAGTGACAGTGGTTAAGAAAAAGGCCCTCATTATCAAAATGTGAGTTGATAATAAATGTGATAACACTTTAACATCAACTTCATTAGAATACTAAATTGTAAGTGATCAGACCGAAATATTATTACAATCGTTAAAGATTCGACTTTTCAAAGATTTGATGGCCAATTTTATTAGCAGATATATTGAATTAAGCCGACTTTAATTTTGATGTTAGAGAACAATATGTTAATTATTTGGGTAAAAATTACTTTTACAATTAAAAAAACTTAGATTTTATATAAATTCCTCAATGTATTGATATCACAGAATGTTTTTAAGAATTATATGGATGTTTTTTATTGTGTAACACCAATAAATATTTGTTAAATTATACTTGATCACTGGGTATTAGTCATGAATATTTTTTGTGAACAAATTTTCAATTATTATTTTAATTTGTGCTTACGAAATACGTAATCTTGAAACTGATTCCTAATAATATAAACGTTATTAATTTGGGTAGTGAATACTTTAGAATATTTCAGTGTCTCACATATCACAATATTGTTCTCTTAACTGGTTTTTCGATCAAAGTAAGATCAATGCAATCTACTTGATAAATTTTGCAAAGATATACACGTAACTTACATAAACTTAATAAAATACCTTTATTTAGTCATATTGTAAATTTTTAGCTCCATTCCATTTACTCACACCCGGTTTTGAAAATAATAATCAAAGTTGTTTTCTTCAACATTTCGAAAAAGTGATTACCAATAATGACGATGATAACATTTTAAAATAATATCTTATAGAAGAAGATTACAAAACTTAATTCAATTGTTATCGCTTATCATATATTATTTTTGTTAGATTCGACTCATTTAAGTCAATTCTTGCTAAAAAGGTTCATTTTCTTCTGATTGAGCTCAAGGAAAAAGGCTAGTACATAACCAGGATATCTTTTATCATATTTGATACTAAACATTTCAGTCTTCGTTATAAACCATATTGCTATTATGACCTTCTCTTTATGTCCAATATTTTAATATCTAATAACGTTAAAAACCCTTTATTTGTGTATTACCTAAATTATTTACGTCTAGTGGATTACGAAAACATTTACCTGTGTGTGAATATATATTCTGTTAAGGTTTAGGCATCAACAATGTACGTTAGAATGTTTTTAACTGATAAAAACCCAAAATGTTGGTTAAAAACTTGAAAATACCACCATTGAAATATATTTTTGAATTTGGAAAATGTTTAAGTAAATAAATACGAAATTTTATGGTGGGTTGCATCAATGTTTTCAGAAGATTGTAAAGGCTTTTACGTAAGTGTTACGTTTTGTTCAGTGGATGTTAATGATAAATAAGTAAATCGCAAAATCGTATATATTCAGGTATCCATAATAACGTTTGAATTTTACAATCATTTATCAGAACAATTCTTATAATAATCAATATTCGGGAATTTTAATAAAAATAAATTTATTGAATAAATAAAGAATAAAAATGAACATGATGTCTAGATGTTTTATTTCAAAATATTTATGGAAATTCAAAGGTTAGATATTTTTTACCTTATTCTTAGGTATATATTGTTACATTTTTTTTCAAATATAATCTAAAATTCATAGATGTCGTAGAAAATTTACATGAATATACAACATCCGATTATGTTTTTGTTGATATTAACATTCAGTTAATTCATTTCGACCTACTATTGTAAATTTTATTTGCAATCTTAGGTTTTCCATTCATGCAATTTCGAAATCCAGTAGATATTATCCGTTTAAATTTTGATCATTGTGTAATGAACAATGACTTCTCAAATATAAATACTACAAAAATCAATAAATATATATTACTTTACATCATCAGATAATATACGATTCAACAGATCCCTGGAAGGCTCGAAATGTTGGAGCAATGAATCAATCAACTTTTTCTAAGCGTGAGGTGTACTCAGTACAGAAATGTTAGAGAAATTTTTATTAGTACGTTAATCGTAGTTAAAACGAAAAAAATTCTTTTACGAATTAATTAATAAAATATTTTATAAAATTTAATTTCTGAAACAGCAATAAATAACTAAAAAAATCTGTATGGATGTTAAATTGTATTATAAACAATGGTACACAATATTTATTTTAAAAGAACGTCAAATCGAATTTTTTAAGACTTCGGGTTTTTAACGACTGATGCATGATTGCGATTATACTTTAAAATAAATCTCTACGTCATGAAAACATATCGATGAATTATCAGTATTTAGTCTGTAATATTGATCTTTTAGACCAAAGAGAGACTTGCGGCAGGGCTTTTTACGGCATCAGTGTATGACCTTGTACATAACTGGTCTGGTGAAAACCATGTTTACCAATAATATTTATCACGACTCATCTCTCTGTAGAATTAATAAATTAATTTCTCCTTTTATTACCAAAATATTTTTTATGATAAATTGACGTAATAACTGAAAAATCGTTACGTACAATGTAAAAACCGGAATGATATTTTTGAGTGTATTTAATTCGTTTTACAAATCAAACTCACTTTATCTAGATATAGACTTTTTCCGAATTATATACAGTATTCATAGAACGGCTCTTTTAAACCATTTGGCAATGAATTATAGAAAAAACTGAATTCGATTGTACAAGTAGGCACCTAATTTTATTGATATATAAAATTGATTTAAACTCATCTTTTTTTGTAGTTAGGGTTGACATTGGATTTAAAGCAGGATCTATTATCATTGAGGTCAATCTATGGATTTAACATCATATAATCAATTTAAAAATATAAAAGCCCGTGTCAATATATACAAACACGTCATTTTTTATTAACTCCTAATTTGAGTATTGTCCCAATTAATTATCTTTATTACCCAAATCTTATTTTCAGTTTACTCTATGTGCAGTCAATTCAAAATACATGTATATATATATATAAAAATTTCTTGTTTTTAAAAATGAATTCTTCCATCATTATAGTAAAGATATTGATCCTGTTTATATGCAATCATTAACATAATTAATATATTTTTGAGTTTTCTTTTTTTTTTGAATAATTCTAAGAATATAGTTTATGAGAAAAAAACATCAAAAGCCACATAATAACGAGTAAATTCATAT
>JWZT01004651.1:32258-45584 GCA_000827895.1 Thelohanellus kitauei
CCTGAGATTGGATTTAGACTAACTTAAAGATTCAATCTGAAATGTATCATTTAATTTGTATAACAAAAGCATAGAAAATGTGAATGTCATCATCAGAACGTTTAACATCTTGAACGTAAATCCTGTCGCTTAGGAATATTTATTAATTCTATCTTTTATACATGGTTTTTTTAAAATAAGATAAAACCAACAATAAAGTATGTCATAATTTTATCAGTCCTTTTTCTGTTTTATTGTCACTACATTTCAATTCACATACAATTATATTTGATTCCATTTTTTGAAATATATATTGATTATTCAGTATTTTTAATCTATTGATCGATATTTTGTTGGAGTTGGAAAACATTTGCCAGTAGGTTGATATCATGGATATTTTTGCATTTTATACGAAAGATAAGTGTCTATAAGTAAGGTTTTTCTGATCTCTAACTGATGAACTTTATACATTTCTGATGTAATTAGAAATTAGAATGTATGTTTCTGATGCTGATATAGCTGACATGCAATCTTTAATAAAAAGCTGTCCTCATTTTTGTATGATTATCTTGAAAATGTAATTGGCTAACTATTAATCTTCGCGTGGTATCTTCAAAATATATTTTGACCAATTTTAAACCAAACATTTATTTTCAAACAACTTTTGTGACGTAAGGCAAATTTCGATCAACACAATGCAAAAACTATAAATATTATTTTTTGATCAAATATTAATTGTGTTTAACATCGTATACTTTTACAACCATGCATATGCCGCTAAACCCCAAATATATTTTTGCTATCAGAAATTTATCATCTAATGATAATAATTAATTATCTTTATTATATTTCTGTCCAAAAGTACATTTAAAGTTGTTGATATGTATAAAATGTCAAAATACACACTCATAAATTACGATTTTTAAGAAAATAAGGAATTATTATAAAAACCTTGTAAACATGTTGCTGATATTGGTTCGTTAAATAATGGTTAAAATTAGGTTTTTTTTATTGAAGGATACAATATATAATATCATTCAAAATAATTCTAATTATCCCTGTTTCCTAACGTATACGATCAATTCATTATATAGCACTCAGTTGAAACTATAAAGTGGTTTATTTATAATCGATTTCTATATTTTTGACAGAAAAACATGAAAGAAAGATCGACTGACATTGATGTCTCTTCATATCAGTATGATATTTTACATATTTAATTATTTATATATTTGTACTCTTTAAGATTTCTACTACGATAATATTCGAAGTTAAAATTAGAATTGGCCAGTACTTTTTTGATGAACCGACTAAAAATTTTTTTTCATGTAATTCACGCATGTCATTCATATAGACAATATTGAGTTGGCCTATAAAAGAGTTATAAGTTTTTCATATCTATAAATATATGAATATTGTGGATATATAATTTGATGATTGATTTAATTATGAAAAAATATCTAGTTATTATATTTCCAAAATTGTCAATCGTTCAATCCATGCTTTGCATTTGAATCATCGAGAGTTTGCATCTTACCTGGACATATCCAATTGATGACTTCTTTCTTCGAACGAAATATATAATTATTATCGGCACAATCATAATAATAATTATCAAAAACATTATGATGTAGATGTATCCCTTGTGCTTCGTAAATGGGGATATAATCTAGTTTAATAAAATATTTTTACAGCCTTCTTTGTCTCTAGCCTTGTATAATCTTCAGACTTTAATAAAAGTTTATTTTTTGATATTGTATGAGGAATTTCTGTATAAAAATATAAAGAAGCTTACTATTAAATGTGATGGTGCATGCTTTGATTAGAATACCAATCGTATCACCATTGGGCTTATTAAGTTGCGTCAGAAGGATTGGAATATTGTGAAACGTCTGCGGCTCCCATTGAATAGAAATGTCCAATTCATGATATGGGTTCATTTTAAGGTAAACTAGATGATATAATTGTTACCATCATCCACACGTGAATCGATGTCAACACTGCTAACCCCGATATGCGTATTATTAAATTTGTATTTAAAAGTAAAGTCTAAACTGTTCTTATTCTTGATCATTTTTACAAAAATGGAGTAATCCAATATTTTTGTATGTTCTGTTTGGAAATCCATATCCGACATTTCGATAGTTTTACTTTTTTATATGTAAATTACCTTAAATGACGTATTGTGGCTATCATTTCAACTTCTACAGAAATCCGGAATCCATGACGAGATATCAAAAATATTTTCTATAATATGTTGGATTTACCTTGCTATTCGCTAATCGAACACAACCCAACAATATAACCAACAAATAAGTTAATATTCTTGCTTTGCTAATCTGCTGATTATATATCTTAGATAATCTTATGCAAGTTATCTTTGATCAGACATTAATTGAAAAAAATTAGAGTGCGTAGTATTTTCAAATATATATTTTTGGAAAATTTTGATACATTGAATCATGGATAATATAATTAAAATAGAAGGAAAAATATGTTTATGATATTGAGGAAGATCATTATGAAGAAATAATTATATAAAGGATGGTTATATATTATTCTTAATGATAGGGTGGTCTAGACTGATTTATTATTTAAAATGAATAATATTTTGTAGTTTGAGAAACGTCAATTGTATAATTTTTTGTTCATAAGTTTACATATTGGCCAATTTACGACCGCACGGATGATAAAATATTAGATACTTGTAATTTTAGTATTATCAAATTATTTATGAATTTATTAAAATATATTCTGATCGTTTTATAAAGTACAGATACAACTTACGGATGTGTATTTTTGTATACCCATACACATGATGTAATTTACGTATTTAAAAATTCAGATTTTTGATAATTTCACCAAAATTTAATATGTTTCTTTTTTATTCGAGACCATTTAGCTAAAGAACCTTTCTAAAATTAGTTTTATAATAATTATGAATCATAATAAGTTTTACACTATTCACTTAACGTGTGTTTTTTTTGAATTAGTAATAATATTTGACGATGTATAGATTTGTGTATTTATCCATTTACTGTATAAGACAAAATAAAAGTTTTTGTGAATATAAATCATTATAGGTCAATAAAATAGATTCGGTCTTCATGTTTTGATTTTACAGTTTTGCTGAATTTTCTTATAGACCAATGATAAATATTAATTTCATGAAATATGGAACAATATATCTTAAATGAATTGAAAAATACTCACATGAAAAATTAATATGAGGACTTTTTATGGAGCATATTTTAAATATCATTTATAGAAATACTATCACTTCGCTCAACCAGTCCACAAAGCATTTGTCTTTCTATATCTCTCAACTAAATTCCGCTGATAAAACTTTTAAGGATAAAAATATGATCTTANTTTGAAGATTTAACTATGCAGTAAAAGCGGTTTGATTTGTCAATATATTTAATTAGAATACTAATGAAAATTTTAACTTGATGATAATCTTTAACAACATTTGATATTTAAAAAACTCAGCACGTAATATACTAGAACAATAAATTTTCATGATCGTTGGGCCTTCAATTCAAAAAGTACTTCAAATTTTAAAGTGCAATCATAATTGTTCGATTTTTACCTTGCCAAATGTTGTAACAATTTTTTAATTTAGATGTTTTTTTTACTGTCACAACACAAGTTAAAATAGCTTATATTACCACAAAAATCATTTGAAATATTTCTGACAATCATAATACGTTAAGTTTTATTTTAATCAGAAATACAATGGATTTTACATATTATTGCTGATTTCGATTCTTCAAAACGCTAATTCATAGCTTCTTTTTAAAAAAATGAATAAAAGTTAGGCTCATCATAGATATTTGAACAAATTGTGTAAAATAAATTATATGATAAATAGATAAAATGATGTTTTATTAATTTAGGAATAAAAATATTTATTTAAAATACATTTGCCTTAATTAACTTTTGATAAATATCTAAGGAAGTAAATCTGAAATTCTTTTGTCCAAGCAATGAATAAATATATTTGAAATTAATTGCAACAGAGTGAATGATTTAATGATATCAATTCTCATGAATATTGTTTTAAACCAAACATTATGTTAAGGTTATCAAATTGATTCGACAAAAACAGTAATGAGAGTCATATATTTGAAGACGAAATGGAATTCAAATGATGAGGTTTAAGAAATATTGACTTGAAAATACTGGAAATTTGTTGTCTGTATGAACTCTATGATTTTTAAAAACTTATATACTGTGATCTTTTCACAAAAATATATAAAAATGGGGAAATATCCCTAAATAACAACGAATGTTTGATTCTATTAGTTAAGGAAGATTTCTCGAGAAGGTGCATTGGAATATAGCCCTAAAATGGGGTAATCATAGAGTAACAAATCGACAATAAACTTCAGAATAATTTATAGTCTAGAAATGTTTAATGGATTCGAATATAATTTCCACTATACTTCTAAATAATTGACTTCTATTAAAGAAAGATGCATGGTAAAAACATTTTTCAGTTAAGTTGAGTGTGCAGAATATTTCACGATATAACTGATATGATGTTAGAAGTAAGTAACACTATACGTAGACCAATTTATGCAATTTAGCAGTTATTGAATGGTCTATAGACTCCATATTTATTTATCGAAAATGGAAATTTAAAAATTTTAACTTTTATCACCATCTTTTTTGTATTGTATATCATGATGTACACAATACAGTCATAATTCACTTTTGATGTTCCATGATATGCCTCGGTATCGTATCAAGCGTTAATAAGTTCATTTTTAATCATTAAATATATTTATTATATATCTCTTGCAGATAAAATAATAATTAAAAAAGCAATCCACTTACCATGTAGATGGAATTTAATTGTTAGAAGTTACCTAAAATAATTTCATTGAAATCAAAATTTATGATGAACATAAATCAATGTTAATCATGTATATTACTAAAGGTTCCTACATCATTACTAATAAATTTTATCATTTTTCTGTAAAAAGATTATGTAGTAAACCAGAAAATATTGATATTTGGCATATATTTCATATTGTCAGATAATATGGTGTCGAATGTTAATTCTACAAATACGTAATTATGTTAGCATTAAGAAATCGCAAATCCTCTTTTCAACGCCAAATATCGAAGTATTTAGTCAAACAACTGTTTTGGTTGTGAAAAACACATAAAATACGTCAGAGCCAGTATGTAGGTGGCATGACATGCCATTATATGTGTTAATACAAATAACAAATGAAATTATTTGTTTGTATGTTACAATAATCTGATAACCTAGATTTAAATGTACCACAGAATTCATAGACTAAAATCTTATCAAAATAGTAAAAATATTTGTATATTTCAAACATTATTTTTTACAGGGATTACTACTTTGATTATAGTTTTAAGTTACTTGTAATCTGATCAGCGATGTATTTTGAAATTAGTTATAATCTACTGTGTCAATTTATCTAAAGAAACAGCTTAAAAATATAATTCCGAGTTATAAATTCTGCTTCATCTAAATATTCTTTTTGAAATGAAACTCTGATATAAAAACTGTAATTTGCTTATACAGATTACAAAAATCATGAAAAATTGACTGTTGAAACATCTAAAGTTGTTGGTCTATTTAAACTATTCTCGGCTTAGACTATCATATATAAACCTGAGTAATGGGTATAAGATACCACGAGGTAAAAATATTCAAATATGCAAAACCATGTTAAATGTGCTACTTTTTAAAACATCTAACCATACTTAGGAATTTATATTTTAAATTCATCCACAATCTGGGTGTATTTAATTATGTTTTTTATATTAGATGATCTAGTGAATCATATGACGCCGTCTCGAGAGAAATATAGCATCATAATACATATGTTGTTTGTTAATTTACATCGATTTCAAAATACAACAATCGTTAGAAATAAATGTTTAATTAAAATCCACATATTGGAATTATTTCAATTCATTTGTATATATATATATATCGATAATAGATAGATAATTAAATTATGCAGAAATAATTTTAGAGATTTCCATAGTTCAAAATGATATCTATAATCATCTAGATTATTTAAACTATTGTCTCCGGCTTAGGAAAGATTTCATAATTCGTAATGTAATAAATAATGTGAATCAAACGATTTTCATTTATTCATCTGTAAATTGTTCTTATGAATTAATTTGTAGGGTTATCAATCAGTCAAATGTCTTCGGGTTTAGATTTTTAAAATACAATTTTATTGATAAACTATAATTAAATATCAGAAACTATTATTGCTATGTTGATAATTTGACCAAAACACACATATGGCTTACACAACTTGAAAATGGATATGTTGAAGATAAACCAAGAATATTTGATAGAATTAATTAACAATCATTGATAAAAAACTACTCAATATATTTTGTCGATTACAACTGAAAAATGAAGATTTTATTTAATACTCAAATTGTTTAACCGATACGTTAATCATAAATTATTTTAAAAATTCATCAGTTTATTCTATTAAGTCGTTAAATTATTCACTAAAATACTAATTTGGAGGTTAATGACTTTCATAACAAAAATTGATGATAAAAGTTGTCAAGTCAAAATTTTAAAGAATGTCAAATAAATTAATATTTTGTTTGATTCCTTTACTAAAACAAGTAATTTTGAAATTGCTTAGTAGATTTGATGATTGAGAATTTGTGGAGTGGATTATAAACTGACTCTATATTCAATCAATATTAAATATACCTTGAGACATTTTTTCAATGAATTTATCGATTTATTGTAAACCATTTTCAAATTTCAATACATTTCTTAGTATATTTATTTTTAGGATTATTGCATCTTTTTTAGTAAGTAATAAGGAATATCTTTTTTCCTACGCCATATGCCACAGATAAAATATTTTAATATGATTGATAAAGAATGGTTATGAGCTACCATAGAAAGTCATAAATCCTGAAAAGAGATGATTAATTTATTCGAGCATACAACATATATGTTTGGTAAGAACAATCCATTCAGTTTTTTGCATATATTCGTTAATTTTGTAATATTTTCACGTGTTGAAGCACATTCATAATAATTTATGGAAATTATAATTTATATTAAGTTTTATTTAATCACTTAATTATTATATGTTTTGCCGCATAACCATATTTTGATAAAATTCAATAAAGAATGTTAAATCTTAAAATTTACATATTAAATACCACGTCATTCTTATCGAGCATTTAACTAAATTTAATATATTTATAAATTAAAATGATCAATTATTTGCTAATTTGGTAGTGTATATTCAGGATTATCGTGTATGTCATCATTCTGTATATAAATTTTATATATTAAATTGGCTTGGTCAACATTTTTATGATTTTACATAACCTCCTCACTTCACGATAAATGAGATTATATGATAGATATCCTTTTGTTTCGGTATTCTTAAAGGTATATTAAGACCTTTTGACTATGATTTTACTGCTATTTCTGACAACTCGTGCTTCTTTATTAAATAAATATGATAGGTAAGATAAAAAAATCTTTGCTAATGATTAAAATACATTATAATATTGAAAACGAAGATATCATAATTTATTAAAAAATCAATCTCTATCGAGATTCACAGTTTATTCATTCATTGAACACGTCTGATAATTTTATCTCATAATAAAAAAACATTAATTCAATTTAAAACTATAAACTATATACATTTCAATCATAGTAAATTTCTTGTAAATGTATCACACAGCATAGTTTTTACAGTAAGTTTGTATCTAATCAAACCTAGTTGTTAAGCATGATAAAATTTTTTAATTCAAAGCATCGAATTGTTCATGATGTTTTTAAGCCTAACGATTCTGACAACTTGTAATTTTGCCTCTATCATATTCATATATAAAAAAAAATCAATTTGTAATGAGATAAGAATAAATAGAAATGCACCTCTGAAGTAACGATATCATTTATTTATTCAATTTCAAACAATCTATTATAAGTCAAATTAACTCATTTTAAAAATCCGTTAATTGAAACTTTTAAATAATGTTTAAAAAATACATATATATATAATAAAGAACTGTAAATTTTCGTTACTGTATCATCAATGTTTTTGTTATTGTTCCTCAGCCGGCTTGTTCTTGCGTATACAACGATATTATAATGAAGTGTTTCTCGAAAAAATGGAATTTCGGTCATTAAAAATGGAAGTTGCGCACATTGAATCGGCATTTTTGTCAAAAATGTAGTAAAATTTGTCATTAATAATAGGAGAAATTAAAAATTTCAAATCGAGAGAATAATAAGATTCACCAATATCCGAGATCACAAGCCGAAGAAAGTATAAAAGTGTACCCAATAAAAGCCTTCAGCATATAATAATCGCTATATCATACAATATATCTCCTACTGTAATATTGCAAAATTTCAATATTAAAATATCTACAGTTTCTAGGATACGAAAGCATTTTCAGCAATATTGAAAATTCGAAAAATCACCAAAGGACTAGAATAGAGCCAAATGTTAAGATAGCAACGAACAAAGTATCTTATGGGACATTGTCGATGAAGAGTGCTTCCTCACTTTTCTAAAGATATCAGACCGTTTATTAAATATTACAAACAAAAGAATAAGTAAACACACTGTGCCGCGACATTAATGACTATAATCATTCTTTTAAAATTATGAAATTTATTGAAGAACGATGCAAAAATGCCAGCGTCATTTAAATAAACATAATTATGTCATTAAATACTTGGAATACTCTGCCAGTAATAGATTTCTCCTGTTTATCGATTAAAGGGGATTTAACATCTCGATGAGGAGGAATTATCGATGGTAGGCTCGTGGAAATCTAGATGAAAAAATAAAGAATCTAAGAATATAACGGTTGGTTATCGGCAACCTCCAGAACTTCAAAAGTGTTCTATACGGCGTAAAAAAGACCTTTAAGTAATGATCTTTAAGTGGATTTCCTGTTTACTTTAATGATTGTTCTTAACTCAAATCTATTAAAAACACTGATTTTCATTATTGATAAGAATAACTTTCATAAAGGGCATCGATATGAAGTTTCAAAACAGCTGAATGCCACAGAATTTTTACTTACCACCCGCTAGTCCTTTCTTTAATCCTATCGAGAACATTTTCTCTCATTGACAATGTATAGTTCATAGTTTTCGACCGAACTCATAGATGTTTTAATAAATCAAATACTAAATAAAACAATTTTATGAAGTACCAAAATCTTAAAAAAAATTACTTTTAACACATGGTTAATATTTTTGTGATAGTCTGAGAAGGAAACAAATGATAGTTTGATATATATTTAAAATTTTTCATGATTTATACATATCCATTTTTAATGACAAATTCAATTATCATATATATATACTGAAAAAATCTTAAAAAGTATTCTTCTCTGAATAATTGTCTTGAGAATATACTATATATTCAAGACCTAATTCAAACATTGGAAATAATTTATTTACTCTAGCCCATCATTAAATATATACTCAAAATATCTTTTTATCCTGGTATATATTAAATGATTGCGAAGAGAATTATTTATTATGACGAAGATATCTTTATTTACTTGACATCTGAAAATTAAGAAACAATAGTATTTTTCTTGGAGCTAATTCTCACACATGTGGCCAATATTCCAGAAAACATCATAGCTTTAAGAATATATACTTAATTATTACATTTAATTTTTTAACTTTTTTATTGCATTAATAACAACGATCTTGCACAAAACGAAGATTTTACATTTTAACCTCAATAACTCTTCTGAATGTATTTATAATCAGATCGATATATTAACGTAGAGATCCGCGACCAAAAATTCCTACCGTTTACATTACACAGCTCTGATCAGCCAGTTATTAACATCGTGAAATCAAATTTACACTATTTACTAAGGCACCGCATAATGTTATTATCAGATCAAAAATTAAAATATTAAAATTGCATTTTTAAACAACCAGAGAGATATAAAAGTGTTAAAAAATTATTACGTTACAAGGACAAACCGCACATATTCTATGATTCAAAAATAGATATTAAAAATGAAAAAATTGTCAAAAAATTACATAAATGAGTTCTATGGAATTCTATATAAAAATGGAAATTTACCTTTCGGACTATATTTTAGCGAAGGTGCTAAAATTTGATTTTATCTCGTCATTTCATATTTTATTGAATAAAATGATCAATTTAATAAAGTAGTAAATTGTAGTATATTATGGAATATTTATAGATCGTCACTCAGATAAGACCTTAGAATTCTTTATAAATGGATTGTTATATTCATCTAAGTTTATAGATGTGGAAAAATATGCCATTTTTTTAAATACATTTTATTATGCCTTGTAAATTTATCGATTCTCTTTAAAAATAAGAAGAACTCTCGTGACTCTATTTGTTAAAATAATTAGTTAATACATTATGTCTGTTACCCTATGACTATTTTATTTGGTTTTTTTATAAATTTGACTCTACACGATTATTGGTTTCATGAAAAAAATTAGATTTAATTTTGTAAAATACATACATATTGTTAAATAAATTCTGAATGTTTAATGGCCGTATAATTACTTCTTGAAAGTAAAAACGGTATTGAATCTGATCGTTTTCCCATAAAAAGTACAACTAGAACGATGATTATAATCAAAACCAAAATAATGTAGATATAGCCCTTGTTCTTCATAAACTTTGACGTCTGCTTCTATTGATTAAAAATATTTACATTTGGTTTTGGTCGTGCTGTTGTTGTAGTTTTGATTGCAGGTTTTGTGGATGTTAGCAGTGTGGTGATCGTTTCTGGTGTTTCTTGATAATTAAAAATAGAAATTACGAGTAAATGTAATTGTACATTCTTTGATATGAATATCGATTGTGGTATTGTCACGAGTATCAAGTTCGGTTACATTGACTGTTTTGTTATCAAATGTTTGTTCTTCTTTATTAATCAGAATAGCGAAACCCTGAGAATGATTCGTATGTCCATATTCTTTATTAATAGGTTCTTACCATCATCAACACGTGAAGTAAAATCTACACTGGTGATTATAATACATGTTTGATTATATTCATAATGAAGTGTAAATTCTAAAATATCCATTTTCTTCCTCATTCTTAAAACAATGTTGTCTTCGTATATTATTGATTGATCATCATTTATATTAAGTTCCGTCATATTGATGAGTTTACTGTGATTAATAATCTTACTTTGAATGATTGATCGTTGCTGTCATTTCAATGTCGACAAAAATAAAAAAATCATGCTTGGATATCATCAAGTTTTTCTTTTATTATTTGGATTTACCTTCGAGGTGCCCAATTGAATTGATGCCAAAATTATGGTTATCAAACAGTATAATGTCACATTCATTTTTTTCTATATTATAAGAATATCATTCAGATTATTAAAAATGTGTCATTAATTTATATGTAACTGCTACATTTAACAATTGAAAACTAATGAAATATTTAATTATGAGAAGACGATTATCAATTTTCCTTTTATTTAGATATTTTTATATATGGCCCTCATCTTTTTCAAAATAATTTAATTGGATGATTTTAAAAAATACTGATCGCCGTTGCTTTTCTCAATTATCAAAAAATGTTCATCAAATAATTTTACTAGTGAAATTCTGTAATGTTAATATGAGCCTGCGTAAGATTTTAAATAATTTACCAATATTTTTAGATGATGTAAAATGAAATTTTAAGCATTTCTGAATCTCAATCGCATTTAATTTTCAGTAGAATTTTGAACAATTTTCAAATCTTTCGTAAAATAACATGAGTTAAATAAGAGGAATCATTCTGGAGTGTTAGTCTGATATCACACATTTTTTAATATAGACCATTTTATGCTCATATGAATATTGTTTAAATAAAACTTCAAATTATCCTTCAAATGTACCGATTTATCAACCGACCAATAAGGATTTTTTTAAAATTTTGATATTATAAAGCGAGCGACCATTAACAGGCGTTAAAAGTGTCAAGAAGATCATAAAACTCGGTAAACACATCTAATCTCAAAAACTAGTTGATATTAAATGATAGCCTTGTATAAGTATTGATGAATTCAATTGTATGTATATTTATCAGAAACGGCTTTGTCATTTTTAAAGAATTAATCATATATGACCTGAGTTGTAAATGTGCTAAAAAATGTAAAAATCTAAAATAGAAGTTGTCTTTTATAAATGACCGTCAAATCACAAATTTTTTTCAAGAGAAATTGCTGGATAAATTAGTTGAGAGAAAATTCTCGAATTTCTATTGATAATAGTAAATACATTAACGCCTTGGGATTACTATTATTTTCTTTGACCAATCACTGCATCAATTCAGATCAACTAAATAATATCTTTGATATCAAAATAACCAAAAATGTTACATGATTGACACATTGATTGAATAATACGCAATCAAAAATAGATTTTAGGTTTTATGCGAATAAATTTTCTAATTTTTATCTTTAAAAATGCTTGTATGCTTGTATCTATTAAAAGCAATTTAATTTAATACTGATTAAAAAAAGATGATTTATGAATGTGAAACAGCAATTATTAAATTTTTATAACAGTTTATGCTTCTTACTCTGTGTTTTAACGTTAGTGGTATGATTCTTTTATTTGAATAAAGAACATATACGTGATTAGTAATACTAGATTGTAGAATTTGTGACTTATCGCATCATCCTTGTTTTATAACAATATATCAAATGATAAATTGTGAAAATTAAAATATCACACATAATGTTAAATAATATAGAATTCAAAATCATGAACCTATAGGTTGTCAGCATTATTTTACATATGATCTCTTTTTTAAATTTATTTTTGACTTCACAAAACAAGAAGATTCTCATCAAAGAATAGAGATTCAATGTTAACTATTTTTGATGAATGCATATTAATAGTTTAATTTGTATCTGTATTTCTACATTATTTTTAATAACTGATAAAATAAATTTGATAATTGAAAATGTAATAAATTTTCTTTTGATGGATTTGAATATGTGAATTTCGAAGTATGACATTTTGAAGTATAACATTTTTTTAGATTTTAGAGTGTGTGTATAGTTAATGTATCCATAATAGATTTATAAATTTATAAGCCATTTAAATTTTAAGTTAAATGGACTTATATCTGTCCCCTAAGATAATACCAATATCAATTAAATTCATCATAATTTTTAATAATTAAAGTTATGATATATTATCTGAAATGAATAATTTAAAACTGGAGTAAATTTAACTTAAGTATTCTTTAAGAAAAACAACTAATCTACTGACTGATGAACCATTTTATCTAATGAAAAACACATTTTCTACAAATT
>JWZT01004653.1:0-22827 GCA_000827895.1 Thelohanellus kitauei
TTCTGTGACTGTATGCTTTCTTGACTGGCTTTTTGGTTTTTTAGAAATTGTAAACACGTCACGATCGATGACAATAAATAAATGACGATAAAAACTCAGATGGAAAAGTTTGGAGATGCCGTCGAAGAAACGACTGGAATAAGAAAACGGCACGGTGTTATTTGTGTATGCACCAAGTGTCGTTCTGGAGGTATTATCGTACCTAGTTATCAAGAGTTGCGCACGCTCCTCAAAAAATGGCCTTAATCATGTTTTGTGGACTATTATTTGGTCAGGAAAAGCTGTTCAATCTTTAAATTGAAAAAAATCTGTTTCTAGGTCAATAATTTGCTAATCAAGCTAGCATAATATGTAGAAATAGACATTGTCGTTATCTGTCCTCTAGTTTTAATTTCACCTTTAGGAAAAGAAATCTGAAAATTATTATTAAAGGTTAGTCGGCGAAGGTCCAAACACCATATCATTGCCTACTCTAAGATGTAAAAGTTGTAAGACATCTCCACGCACCGGTAGATTAATATCATATATGGATAGAAATTAGAGGGCGAATGGTTCCTTTCACCAGAGAACATCCTTAGAGCTATGTTTCACTGGCAACACAACGTAATGTGAAACATTCGAAAATATTGCCCGATGTCTCTAGGAATATACTCGTCGATTGGTTTAATCACTGCCCTGAGGTTTGCGGGAGTGAAATATAAAACATTTCGATGATCTTCAGCTTAAATAGATGGAAATGGGCAAAGAATTGGCAGCCAAACACCCGGCATTGTAATACAAATAAACCAAACTTTATTGAGGGGAAAGAGGTGAGTTAATGTCCGATTGTTACTCACTGTAGCAGAAAGCAATCCAGTAGATGAAATAGAAGAGTGGGAGGGATTAAAAAAATGGTCAGGTAGATCAAAATCGAAATCGTGGAAGAAGCATGATTGGTTCGTGGATATTTGAGCAAGTTAAATGCCAGAAACAACCAGACTGCTATTAGAATTATGGGGAGGTGGGGCTCTACAATTAAAAAAAAAGGAATCAAGAAGAATTACTCCTTGCTATTCGAGAAAACGTGGCACGGAGGTCGATGAATAGGAGTGATATGGCTCCCTTACATGAGAATCGGCCAATATGACGATGGACTCTTCACGAATATGTCAACCATTGGGAACGATTCGTGACCGAATATGGAGTTGACATACGAAACATGGAGGTAGTATGGAAAACTGAAGAAAAGAATAATGCGCTGGATGAACGGAACACATACAGATTTTTTAATCTCGTTTTCACGAATATATGTGGCAACGTGACCCTATATAAGCACGATAGACAAAATAGCGAAAATAGTGGAGACAAAATCGCGCCGACGTAATAGCAACATTACAGTGCCTTGCTATTCAATTCGTCGACCTTGCAATTGATTTCGTCAGCGGGCGGCGACCTTGCAATTGAATTCGTTGTCCTTTCAATTGATTTCGCCGAAGAAGGGCAACCTTGATAATGATCTCGAATTTGGGCAGAAACTCAGTTTTTTCCTTTCAGGTTTTGAGACAAATAGCAGAATTTTTATTAAAATAAATTTTTGAACTTAAAAAATAACTGCATCGACCGAAATGAAAAAAAATTAATGTTTAGCATGCATGTAAAAAATAGTTACCATTACCTGGTTTTTCATCGAAAGAAGCGAATTCTATTGATGAATAGTGGGAAATGTAACAAGGAATTGAACAGAAAATCAAAAGAAGTAACAAAAAATCAGTTAAATTAATAGACGTAGTTTTAGATAGGCATAACGTCTCTAAGAATGTCTTGTTCGTTAAAGCACATATTCGAAAAAATGGTAACAATTTGTCACGTTGCACATGCATGCTGAACATTACACTTTTTTTTATTTTGGTCGATACTGTTCTTTTTTACGTTCAAAAATTTATTTCAATAAAAATGCCACTATTGGTAGTCACGGATGCCGTTATTGGTCGCAAAACCCTGTAGTGTTCCTTGCGAAAGAATTTTTTTCTACTTCAGGAAACATAATAACCAACAAAAGAGCTTCACTGTCCTCCGATAATGTCAAAAAGCATTTTATGCCTGAATACATGGCTTGAGAAGGAATACAAAAAGTACAAGGAGCAAGCGCATTAGCGACTATATTAATTATTCAATATTTGTATTATTTATTTTTGGTTTTACCTCAAGAAACTAGTACATAATACAGTCAACTCCAGTTAAGTGCACAGCCTCTGGACCGGGAATAAACGTGCACTCACTCGGAGCGTGCGCTTATCCGGAGTGCACTTGTCCTGAGTTGGCTAATTACCTTTTTGTTAACATATTATTATTGAGCAATACTTGCGATTATATTGAATTTCATGCGATTAACCTCGATCAATTATTTTAATCGTGGGACAGCACTGCTTATTGTACATGCTGATTCTTCATTTGTCTTCAAATAATGCTAAATTGGAAAGACACGCGCGTGGTTAATGTGTTACAGCCCGCTAGTGGTATTTCGTGTCATTTTAAGACAAAAGTATATGTATATTTCTCATGTTCGATTTGGAATGAGATGTGTGCGATTTAGAATGAAGACCCTGTAAATTAAAACTAAATATTATAATTTTTTCACTTACACTGGGAATTGATCTAAATATTGTTGCTTTAATTTTTCCTGGCAATCATATCTTTATTCAAAAAGACAGGAGTATCCATTTAAACCATATTTCTTGTTAATTTGATCAGCTTATCACCAATTATCTCTTTAAAGTATTATTTTTGTGCAAAATTTAAAAATATATCATTGGACACTCAGCAATTACGTCTGCAGACACCTCCCATTTAACGTCATCTGGAAGACTGCCTTCATATCGAAACAAATATAGTCATTTGTTATGATATTTTAGGGGAACACATTCAAAGAGAATCATAACTGTCTCTAATTATCGTAGGAAACTATGCATCTTCGCCCATTTACCGTGCTGGATCTATTCTAACTGCTTTGATTTAAATGATATTGCGGCGATAATATCAATGCACTTTTGACCCGCAATTTTATTACATTTCAGGGTATTTCACTCTTTTATGTCCATTGTGATTTTCATTGCTTGTACGAACTTTGCGCGAACTCAGATTTTAGGCTTATACCCGTGAGTAGATGGATTTTAACCAAAGATTCAAATATTCAACATAAAAGACTTAATAGAACTTAAAAAATCTCTACATCAAAAATAGAATTCATATATAAGGTTTTCAGGTAAGTTTCGTCCTTTAGTTATACATGTATAATTTCATTTAAACTGGGCAAAAGTTAATCTTTTGGGTTGGGAAAAAATTGTAAATTTTTAGTAAGCCATCATTCGTTGAATTTGGTGCTACGTTTTTAAAACACATATTTTTTGACGTGGGAAATAAATTTTAAAAATCATATAATATGGGTTGCCTTTGTAATTTTCGGGAATTATAAATATTCGATTTGGTGGAATTTCAGAAATTACAAAATCATAAAATTCAGATTCCTTAAATGTGCAACAGGCTACTTCAGAATGATGGAAACACTATTGGCCGTAATGAGAATTTCGACCTCTCCACTTTTAAATTTTGTTTGGAGTATTTTTTCTAGTTTCGTTGATTGGACATCGGGCCAGCAGATTTCTTTATCCCGACTTAAACTGCCCGGAGGCAAGTTCGGTCACTGGCTCGGGGTGGGGGGTAACACATTTTGTGAATTTTCTTTATGGGTAAATTTTACTAATTGCTGACTACTTTTTCACAATTCGACGAAGTGCTTTTTTCTTTGGGCTAAGAATCTAATTGGTGTAAACTTTATATTTAGGTGAGTTTGTAGTTTTTGAAAAATCTAATATTTTAAAATTCACCTAAAATTACACCCTCCCGTTTGCTATGTATTAAAATTTGTTATCCATGCCCAAAAGAATGTGTTAAAAAACGTAAAACCAGATTCAACAGCTTGTAGTTTGCGAAAAATTTTCAATTTTTTGCGATTCAAAAGATTGATTTTTACCCAGATAAAATGAAATTCTGATCGTAAAACTAAAAACAATGAAAAAAGAAGGACGAAATTGAAATTTCAAAAAATGAAATAGACCTGGAAACCATGTATATCAAATTATAAAAATCATTCAGAACAATTCTTTCCTCAATACATGAATGAAGAGGACATCTATGGGAATACAATTTATTTAATTAATTTTTAAGTTAATATATTAAATTTTACAAAGTCCATTTTTAAATGCAAAACCCAGAAAAAGTGTTAATTCACATTAGAACAGATAAAAAACCTTTAACAGATGAAAGTGGTATTATAATAACGTGGCGTCATTAATCCCCCGGTCATTGTTGTCATGTGGAAACAACAATTTTCTGTAAGTGGGTAACGATTGGACGAATTTTTTCCACCCAAAATATTTATTTATGTGTGATATTTCGAAAAACAATTCAACTTATTTTTTACGCTCTTGCAAAAAAATGTGGGGATGAAAAGGTTTATTCCATTTTCTCGTACTTCCATCTCACAGATTGAATGGACTGATAAAAAACATCATAAGAATCCATAATGATGATGAATGTGTTGATATACAATCGAAAAACTGGGGTTTGAAAATAAATATGTGATTAGTTGACATATATTTTTCAAAAATTTTTGGTTTTGTCACCAGTATTTTGTCATTTAGTAATTGGTCGATTATTTAAAGTTGATATTTATGCTCCTAATATGGATCCAAGTTTTTTAGAAGAACCCCTTATTTAATTGTGTATTTTAAGATGAAAATTTAAAACTACAATTATTTCGACGATTATATACATACCGAATAGAGAAAATTTTAACCGATGTATTAATCAAGTGTTCTTTCAGAACCAGATATTCATTTTTTAAATACATATGAATATTTTGACATCTGCAACTCTTAAAAAATCAGACGCTCTTAATTCGTAAAACAATGCATTCTATCCATTTACAATTTTTTTCTTGTAGGATGACCTGATTCAAGTTAATATGGATAAAATGTTTAGAAATTGCTAGAGGTTTTAATCGATATTCATCAAAGTCAATCACGTTTATATTTTTGAAATTTCTGCTTTTTCCATTTCCTGATATTGCTAGTTGCTGAGGAAACTACAAACCTCTTCATCTCCAAAACTTTTTGAGAAAAACGAATGACGTCACTATTTTGTTATTTATTCAACCTCGGTCGCCTCATTTTGCTTATATTTGATTTAATTTGATTCCTTGTAAAAGATTTTCAGCAATAACTCACGAATATATCTTTATACCCGACTGAATAATCCTTGGTGTTCAGACAATTCTGTCTGATTATGTATATTAATGAAAATAGATAATTGATCTATCTTTGAATATGGACAATAAATTTACATCATTGACAAAAAAATGAATCATCGTCCCATCCCACAGTAAAATGGCATATATTTCTTGAAGAGCAGATTATATCGTTCATCTACGTTAGCCACCTCTTTCGTGTGAAAGACAATGAATACCGAACTTCGAACCTCACTAATTATTCTTGTGACCAGAAAAAAGGGTTTCTGGTTGATGCCGAAATTACTTTCTATCGTGACATTTGTAGATATTCTGTATATAGTAAAAAGTTAATGTAAATCTCATCATGATTCCCAGCTACTTGTTTCTGATAATTCTAGCCCCTTTTTATAATGTTATGTATGATGTTTTACGATCTCTCATTTGGAATCGAAACTTGTTTTTGTAGTTTTTATCGTGTTTGAATCACCCGAGTTTTCTGTCATGTGGAATATAGGAATCTAAATTGTCCTTGGGTCAGCTTTTCCATTGACTTAAATCTTTTTTTATATAACAGTTACAGGTTTTCATTATTGGGTTAAATAATATGATAATAAATTATATATATTTCGAACTGGTTTGATCTTTTCAACAATTTGGTTTTGCCGTGTTCAGCCATTTGCTTATACATCCAACATCTGTAAATACCCTTTGTGTATATTTGTTGATTCGAGAAGAAAACTCCGAATCTGTCATTCGTACGAGCCACGAATTGAGATCTTATCGACTTTTGAATAAAATACTTCAAAAAAAGTCACTCTAATCCTTCATCGCGTTAAGAAATTTATTCGTTTTTAAGGTGTATCAAATTACATATAAGAGCAAGATTCTGCTCAGATTTAAGGTAGGATGGATAATAGAAAGCGTTAAATTTATGATAGTTGAAAATTGTCATTAAAAAGAAATAAAATAAGATAAAAAGTTGAGTTATATGTCAACTACGACGTAGACGTGCCAGTATGAGTCTATATTCGATATTTGCATGTTCGAATATGTGATTGCTTTTATTTCAGTTCCCTGAACATGTTTTCCATGAAGAAAATTCTCCCCGTAACATTTTGCAGTGATTTTAAAATTGGTTTCATCAAGAGTCATCTCGATCTTCTTGGTTAAAAAATATTCCTCGATCGAATATAATTCCAGAATCTGAATAAACATTAATCGTACCTCATTCATGAAATTAAACAACAACGATTCCAGATCATGTCCTTCTGCCTGAATCGAATGTTCTTTTTCGGTACTCACATTCGAAAGGTCTGTCATATATCCACAGATCGCAACTCCTGCCATTTCGAAGGCTTCGCAAAGGGTTTTACCCCAGCCATCGATTATGACGTCGGCTGTATGGTCCAAATCTAATATATTGAAGAATCAATACAATCATATCCTTTATCTTCAACTTGGTTCGTATAATCAGCGCCAGACTCGTCCATTAATTTCCTGTTGGTCTAAATTGTAATCTATTAAATATGACACCATTAATTAATCCATGGAATATAGGCTTTACAAAACAGGGAGTTAATATTTGATATATGAAAATTTTATCAATAATAACTTTCGATTACTGCTAATATTGATGCCACAATGGTCACAGTTTCTTTTGAACATATCAAGGAATATAAACAGATCAAATTTCGAATTTACCTTCAAAGCGGAATTTGGAGTCGAAAAGTAAAAATTTTCTATTATCATGAAACAAATTTAATATGATCGTTCATAGCTATACGTCAATTAATGTTTTTGCGAAAATGCTTTTTATTGACTTATAGTCTGTACCCCATTCAACAGATTTTCGGTAGGAGATCTCGTGACGGGTACAAAATGAAATTTATCGATAGAAAAAACCGAACATTTGGAAACGGAATAATAGTTGAGATGCTGCCCATATCACTCATGCAAACCTAATATCTCGATTTAATGCTAGTAAATCCGAAAGCAGTCCTACTGCTATGTTTTTTGCTTTTCCTGAATATAGAAACAGCCGATCGAATACTTATTCAATTGAACATAGTAAATATCTGAAATAGTCCAGCATGTTGTTTTGATAAATTTGAGGCCAAAAAATGCCAGTAGGTGTTCTTAAATTTCGATTTAGAATTTTCAACGTCCAAAATAAAAAATATTTCAAGTTAATTTCACTACCTATCAACTAAAAAAATTATCAGATTGGTTTTATAATTGTTTTAAGGCCATTTGAGATATCATTACTGGAGTTAGGCAAATTGTAAAAATCTTATCGGAAAATTTTTACAAATCAAGCAGCTGGAATATGCTACCAAATAAAGGGTCATTGGGTGAAAAATCAGTGAGATATGAAAACTTATGAAGTTTTTGGGGTCGATTTCTCTGGTCTAAATTTACTATCAATTAGAATTTTTTTAAATTTGATTTAAAATATTTTGAATTTTGTCCGAACTCCTTTAAAAAGGACCAATTCGGTTATTTTGATATCTACGTTCTTTTTTGAATTTAGATTCGAAACCTAGAAAATTCGTTGGTGGATAGGAGTCAGCAATTGATAGTTTGGAAACTAAGGTAGTATTATTTTTCTTTTTGTTAATGGAGTTCTAAAACTTGCTCAACAATACCTCAAGCAGATTACAATGGCCGACTTTTGTTAAGGAATAGACTAAATTTGGTTGTCCGAGGTTTGAGACACTTTTAGGACCCTGGTTTTTTGGCATTATAACAAATAATCTTCATTCAAACTATTTATTATATTACGCTTGATTAAAATGTTATAAAAGTGAAACATAAACTCGAGTTCAAAATATGCTTTTCGAGAAGTTTAATTTAGGGTAAGTAAGATTATATAATCTTTAAATCATATATTTCTCTATTCAGATTAACTTAAACGTCAATAGAATTCAACCAGACAGACTCTACTGAAGAGAGCTGCTTATATCTGCCAATTAAAAATGTATTTGATTTAAATCATAACGCATTATGAGGTAATTTTTACATTTTTCCAGCAATAAAAATTGACTGGCTTCTTACGCTTTATTCCATCCCAATATATTTTCTTTCGCGTTTGCCTAAATTCAACAAATTATATCATTCTTTATTCAAAAATATAAAAATAGTTGAAATATATAACATCGAAGAAATATCAACGATTGTTTGATTTTCCATTGAATACTTGGTCGTAATAATCGGCACAATGTACTGGTTACTCGCTACCACCTTTTTACATGATGCATCTAGAAATATAGGTAATGCTAAGCTTATTGGAACAACTCTAAAAGATAATGATATTTTTGGGATAACGCGATAGATGTTTTAGTAGGGTTTAGGCTATATCTAGGAATTAACAAAACTTTCACCAGAAAGTTTCGATAACAGTCAATGACCATATTATAAGTGCACAATATATTTCGAGGCAGCGGATGGGGAATGACACTGTAACATAATGTAGGAAACACGGTGTGATTGTATGAAGGCTTTTTTTGATAGATTTGAAGCTTGGTAAACCCAAGGAAATCAATATGTGGACGGGTAAAAATAATTTGGGTGAATATAAACAAAAAATGTGTAAAATCGAGGGTCTTTTCTAATTATTAACCAACATGACGAAACATTATTTTATTTTTGTGATGCTGGTTCCATCTTTTCAAATAACTGAGATAATTTAAATTGAAAGTTTGAATTTTTTAAAATTAATTAGATGTGCTGGAATTTGTCATATGTAGAGAATGTTGCTAATCTGTCCCACCAGGTTATTCTAATAAAAACGTAGTTGCGAAATATATATTTATACATTTTAGAATTACCTAAGTAAGATTTGACACAAACGCCAGATATTTAACCAGTGTTATCCAAAAAAATTATTGGTTTATTCATTTTTAGTCACTCGACGAATGGATTTGGTGTAAAGATCATCTCAGTAAACTTAAAATAAAACAATCAAAAATTATATTTATTAAATAAAACTATTAGTGTTCGGAAGTTTCAAAAAATATCTTATCCTTTCAAACATATATCGAATCGAAAACCATTTTATTTCAGATATCAAGTCATCACGATTTGAGAACAAATCTGGCAGTTAGGATTTTTCGGAACGGTTAGAAGTTGTTTCAACAATGCTAAAAACTCGACAAAGGGATCTCATTCATGAGTTTGTTCACTTTATACCGGTTCACAATTCAATTTAAACCCTTTTATCAAATTCGAAAGTATCGGGTAACGGGTAAAATATTTTATCAATCGTTTACAATAAATGTCATCATGTAACCTGACAATGAAGAGTGTAACCCCAACTGAGAAAGTGCAGGACCAGAAGACTAAGTAAGTGAAAATAATGAATAATCGATCAAATATGACGGGATCCAAACTCGTCATAAATAGTATGATGTTTTAATTATCACTGCAAAATCCGCACACCTCATATCAGGTATTATGATAACATGATTAAACGAGTCATTCACTATTCATGAAATTCGCCATCTTAAAGAATAGAAAATTATCCCAAATCGAATTCATTGATGATATGGTTTCCATTCAATAATATAAGTAGAAGTGAATCTTTTAAAGTTGATAACAGAAAATTTAAGAGGACTTTTGTGACCAGAAATAACCACACAAATTCTAGAGGTCTTAAACTTAAATTTAGTTAGGTAAGAGCAGACACCCTCCAACTCCAGTAATTCGGAATAAACACTTTGCTACCAAATGGAACCCAGTTAAATGCGAATACAAGTAAATGTCGGAGGTCATTAAATGACTTCGATATCAAAAAAGGAGGGAATGACGTAAGCCATATTAGATTTTTTAAAGCAACATTTCAAAATTATATGATGTTTCTAAAGATGACAGCTTAACACATTGAGACGTGGAGTTCTCGAAGAGAGTTAATTACTTGTGCGGACACAAACTTGGATTTTTTGATTGTTTCTAAAAAAATCTACTTTTCACTTATGTCTGTTACACCATAAAAAGCCGAATGAATCTATTTGAGGTATCCTCACTGTTGAAAAACATGAAAAATGTCCAAAAATGCTGTTTTCCTGATAACCTAGATTTAAAATCTTGATTAATTTATATTTGGTGACAACTCACCAAAATATGGGAATAAGTTAGTTAAAACCCAGAATCAATCCAATATTAAAAAAATGGCAAGCGGTGGGATTTTTGATACGATTAAAGCAACAGGAATTCGACTTTACTGCCAAAAAATATACGACATTAATGATAAAAATAAATACCTATTCTCCGAGTCTAGTAACTAAAATTAAAGTCGATCTGATTATTCTATACGAAACCTTACGATCAGTGCCTAACGAAGTTAAATGAGTTGATGATCATTCTCGAAACGTGTTAAATCCAAAATGAATTAAATAACCCCCACTTTGACCAAAAAATATTGTCAAAAATGAATTATATAGGAAACCATTTGATATTTTCGCTCAGACGATTTAATTCAAAATTCGGCGATGAATAATCGAATTATCGGATAAGCATAATTTCTTTGTATTCGAAGTGAAATGGCCACAGAATCGAGCTCTAGTAAATCTTTGGATTCACTTCTTCTGATCAAATTCCCGACTTTTGGATGGTTCACCGCTATCTGGAATGCATTTATTTCGAAAAGTTGAAACAATTGTTTATCTCTGCATAAAAAAAATCTGAAGAGCAGGAAAAATTATTACTCTTGAATTTAATCAACTCTACATATATCAAAATGAAGAGAAGATTTAGACTTTACGCTAGGAACAAATTTCAAAAAAGTGGAACCAATGATCGGTGCTTGCAGTCGAATTTCATGACAATCAGAAAAAGTTTTATGCAAGCTTCTATTCTAAAAAAATAGCCAAGATTCATTTTCTTGTTTCAACCAAATAAGACTTGACATTGTGTTTCTTATAATACTCTCAATTACTAAGAATTGTTTCAATTATAAAAGGTAAAATTCTGATCCATTGGTTAACATCAAGAAAACTCTTTTTGACATTATTTGACTGCTTTTATTTTACTCATTCCGCTCAATATTTTAACTACAATGGTAATTACAGAATTGCCGAATTAGTTCTAGATGCGTTATATATTGATCAAAACATATGACCATGACCATTCCAACAAACCAACGATTCTTAAAAGTTAATGAGGACGTTCAACAATAATATTGATTAACCATCCAAAGAAAAAGTCATCATTTATGAGAGTTCTAATCTTTCAAGATCAAACACATGGCCAGATAATGGGCTTAATTTAGTGCATCAATTCTATATGAATGAGATGATGCTTCGAATCATAAATTCATCTGCAATATGATTAAAAAAATTATTGATATTATTATGAATATACATACTTATGAAACTATCCATAATTATATATTCAATCACTAAAAAGGAACAAGATAGACAGATAAAAAACGATTTAGGAAAGGAGAATGGATTCTTTCTATCATGATCTAACACACTCAAAATAGAATTGTGAATATTCCTGACATTACGAATCAAACATGTACTTTGTTACGTTTCCCTTATTACGGAGCGAAAGAGCAGAAATAATAGGTTTTTCTAAGTTTAAATAAGGGAATTTCTGAGGAACCGGGTTTAAATCAACTGCAGGAATTATAAATATTTGAATTTATTGGTTAAAAACTACTGAATCACAAAATAAGACAGGTTTCTTATACTTCTTCATTAATTTAATCACAAGAATGAAGAGATAATTGAGTATACTGAAGTTAAAAGATGGCCCGAACTGTCTGTGATGTGAAATCTTTAAGTAATATGTTAATAATCGGGGTGACGAAACTTTATACTTTCCAGCCAATAGTAACTTCACGTGTATCAACTTTGCCATTATTATGAGTTAAAATAGATGTAAACTGGTGAGGAGGTCCGAGGAAACGAGAAGCTGGGTGTTGTAGGTCCGATATCAAGGTTCATACTTGACAGATCCTTTTCTCTGACCTGTATAGCTAGTTCCTTGATCTATTCTAAGACACTGAGGATAGTTTCAACAACATGCCATCTGTTGACATCAAAATATGTGGGAAACGAGAACGTTATAACGTCTAAGGATCGCTCATAAGTTACTTTTTTTATGATTCAGTTTTTTATTGAAAAACATTACATAAACAGCGCATTCTGTCACAGGGCAGATGGCATTTTTTACCCTACAAGTATAAATTCGCACAAGCGCATAAATGATGCGTTATGAAAATACGCGACTTATTCACGTGAACTATGATATCTATCCTCAACAAAAAAAAACTTGACCACCGGATGTAGTTCTGATTTGAAAGAAAATAACCAAGAAATGAAAAAGTGTCGAGATTAAAAATGAGTCGGTAATTTTTCCCAAATATATTGAAGGTCATGATTCCTGATATTTCTTCAACACATTCTCGAAATCTATGGGAATTAATTTTGTCAACATCTGAATGCAAGAGGCTGTTTCTCTATTCTGGAATTATTCAGTTTCTTTGTAATCTACGTGGATTCCCTGGGACCAAATATCGAGCCATTTTTTCGCTTTCCACTTTTAAGAGTGTCACCTCCCAGACCCATCATTGAATATTTTTGATTCTATTTGTTTGCTTAATGGGTCATGTAAACCACCAAATATATGTCATTATTAGACATGACGCCAAATGTTATTAAATGTTTGATGAATTGATTGTGTTTAAACATCGATTTGGCATGTCTGAGTTTGTGTGTGTACCGGTTCACCGATAAGTCGAACCAGGGTTTAAGGTTTGAGACATGATTCAGATTTCTCTGTTTGTTTGCAAGCCTTCCATTCTTAAAAAAATAGCGTGATTCATACACTTTTAATATCTCGTAAGAGCTCTACGCCCATCACAATTTTACTTAATCATTTAGTTGAGTCTCATTGGTCTGTGATTTCTTATAAAGTTGATGCCATGTCGTTAACTATTCTTCTTAGTGTATTTACAAATTTCCAGCAAGTATAAAATGTGACAACACTTTTCTGGAAGGTGGAAGATTTTTAATACGAAAAATGACCGTTTTTAACCATGTCAATATTGAATATACATTTTTTAGCATCATACATAGTGGAAACTTTTTTAATTATTATTATGAGTCCTTCCAGTATATGTCAGATAGCACACGGTTCAAGTTAAATTCTGCATCATCCCTATAAATAAATAAATAAATAAATAAATAAAATGTATTGGCTAAGACTTAAATTTTATTAATGAATCTCAAAGTTAGATATTTAATTTCAATTCCCTGTTATTCTAATTAAGAAAAGACTCTAAATTGATTTCTGTTGGCACTCACAGTCTTTTAACCATATTAGAGTCTAACAAAAGTTGTATGGAGCTGTAAGGGTAAATGTTGATTGCTTGGTGTACTTCATAAGTAAAAATCTGAAAGAAGTTTTTAACGTCCCATAAGCCTGCCTAGTTGCAGTTAAATTACTTAGAAGACCTATTAGCTCAAAGTAGACAAATATGAAAACCGTCAATCAATTGAAACGTGTTTGATGTAGGATGAAAAAGTGTTCATATTTTGTCGGCACTGGATTGACCGTGGCTCAATCTTGAAGGAGTTATCGAATCACATAACATCAATAAGAAATAGATAAAATTAACCATCCTATGTATCTTATGACTTTGTTATTTTTCAATTGAATTGGAAACGAATTGCCACAAAATGGTTCAAATATTCAGTCCTGAACGATTGTTCATTGGTCTGCAACCTCTGATATGGAGTTAAAAATGACGGCATGCTTCTGATTAAAATTCATTTATACTCATCGTCTTACATTTATAGTCATCCACATTGTCGAAATACAGGTAAAATGGTGGCTTTTAAGGTGTTCGTTTATTTTTCCTCTTCATAATTCTGGAAATAGAAGGATATTTCCCTCTCCAGACGCCACAAATAGCTGAAGAATATCGGTATCTAAATAGTGAGGACACTAAGATTATTTCAACAATTTTGAACGTGAGTCGCGTAACACATTTAAACTGTATGCACTCAAGAATGGAAACATGAAACTACGCTGTTACAATCAAAATATTTGATAAAGTTGAAAACTGCAAAAGAGTGTGGTCCATGAAATCGAACTTGTTCTAGGTTCATCTCGAAAAGACTCAGCTTAAGTAATGACAAGTTGAGTTTATAGCTCTTCAGCGATGACCAAATGTGGGACTCTTTGAGAGATAGCCATTAGCCTTAAGAGTTTGAATTATCATCTTACAAAACTGTATTGGGTGGTCGTTGGCCTGAAACAGACGAGAGCATTGAACATACGACACCGCAGAGCAGATATCGAAGGGCAAGAATAAAACTTTTCGTCAAAGTCACGATTTCTTCCCTTTGAGTTTAATATAAAAGAAATTAGCTATTTTGTTTTTACGAATAGTATAAATTTAGAAATTGTGAAAAAATAAATTTACAAGGTTTTGAAAATTCTTGAACAATTTTTTGACTTAAATTTGAATGAAAATTCATTCTTTACAAGATTTTTGCCACTAATGTAGCACACCAAGAATTTTGTACAAGTAAAAGACTGAATAGAGGGGAGAAAATCTGCAATAAAACCATAAAATCAATACACTTCATATCTTTAAATACATCCTTAGTAGTTTCTCATGCATGTAGGTGTGAAAATCCAAAAAATATGAAACTAAGAGATAGAGTTATTTTTTTCAAATCAAATGACAATCTAAAAAAATTGACACAGGCATGGTTTTCGTCGAGAGGTCCCACATCACAACTATGAGGTATATTCTGAAAATATGAGAGCCATTACAAGGACAGAAAGTGATTGCTTCAGTTAATCCTTACAACTCTGATGTAAGATTGTATCTGAGAGCACAAACATTTAGGCAGTCAAGGATTGAATGTGTAGATTTACGGAGATGATTTCAGCAAGTGTAACTACAACAGAGGTTTCTACCCTGGCAAAGAGTGTTTGAGGATGATTGATTAAATAGTTATCAAGGTTTTCTTGTGCCAGTTTATCACAGAGATCGGGCTACATTTATTCCGATAACTGTTGCAAATACGAGACGATATATGTCAATTATATTTAATGAATGGTAGGCGTGTGATATTTTGAATAACATGGTTAATACACGTACAATTAACCATCCCTTAATTTGGGAAAACTTATAAGTGGTGTATCAACCCAAACCGTTGAATCTATCAGAAAATCCTGAGAGGACTGCCAGACACTCATGCAAAATAAAAGGTTACATCGATATTTTGCACATTACATATTTGACAAAATAACACATCGAGTTGACCTAGATCCAAGAAACCACACGCACGATTCAATTTATAATCGGAAAAAAATGTTCTTTATAAAACTTTTTTAATTTGTTTCTTCACTACTTTTTTATAAAATATTTATTCCTTCACAAAAGCTGTTGCTCTATTACGAGCCAAATGTACAATGTTAATTTCTTTATTTTAATAATTAAACTTCCCTTTTACCCAAAAAAGGGATTTATAGAATTTTTTTGGATAGAAAATCCCTTTACATATCGTCTATCCACGGCTCTTAAATTTTTTACGAAATTTTTAAAATATGCATATCTAGATAAATGGTTTTGGTTTTCTTGCTTGATTCGTGGATATTGCAATATATTACGCTTAATAAGGTATATTAAAAGTAGGTATCCACAAATACTACTAAACTTAAATTGAAAAATTCCATAAATCAGGAATAGCACGAGTATTCCAAGCCTTATCAGCCCGTTGTGATGTAAGGTGAAGAACCTCAGAATAATTGAGTTGAAAATTTATCAGAATCCATAAAAATTCATAGAATCCAAAATTAGGCCATAGGCTTGAAATGAAACTGATTATAGAATGAGATGACTATTAAATACAGTGACATTACCTGCCAGAGCATAAAATCGCTCAGTCGAGTTACTCCGGAGGTCCTGATGATCAGATCTATTGGGTCAGTTGAATATCTCTCAAAATACGACTCAACTTGGTAGTTTGTAACTCTATAAACGATATAATTTACCTAATTCCCAGTCCATTAATGATCGCGCACATTTACACAGCTCGTCTTGCGACGCGTAACAAATTGCTAAATTTAAAGTTATTTCGGCATTTTTTTCAGTGGTTTCAGTTAATCTTGAGCAACTTTCAAACAAATCTTTCCCTAGTAGACGCGTGTCACCGATTATCCGCACCCGAATCCCCTCATTCAATTTCGAATTATTATTAAATTCATTTAGTTTTGAGCAAAATAATTTAATTAACGAAGCAATTTCTTCGTTTGTCCGATTAAAATTTTCCAGACTGAACCCAAACACGCTTATTTCTTTCACTTTTAATTCTCTGCACCATTGAACAACCTAGTTTAGTAAAAATTAACCTCTTTGAGTTTCTCAAATCCTGAAGTATATCCAAATGTAAGGTCTTTTTTCTTTGAAGCTGCGTAGCGCCTGTTGCCATCAACGATGAAGCCAATATGTCTCGGTAAAGGTCCCGATCCAACCACTTGGCAACAAAATCTTCTCCAAAACCCAATATCATCCATAGTCCGAGACTGCGTGCTATTAATTTTAAAAGCATATCACACGGCTTATTACATGAACCCAATACAAGAATTTGGCGCTCGGGGATTTCAATCTTTTAACCAAAAAAAAACGTGATTCTGACCTGAATAACCAAGTTTTGTGGATATCGTTTTTGCAGTATTTTACGAAACAAAGAGAGGATTAATTTTATTCCCTTGGCTGAGTCTATATCGTAGATAATCGTTATTTTTCACGTGAATTTCAAGCCTAAACTTAAGTTTGTCACGCCTTTTAAAAAGAAATGGCATCGATTTCGCAGAAAATTTCTTGAGCAATCAGGTACAGACAAGAAGGTAAGCCTATATATCCTGGATTCTCACAGGAAGAGATTACGATCCATTTCAGGTGTTAGGAGTCGCCATATTAATGCTCGATGGGATTTGGAATTATTGTTTTGTTGAAGCTTGGCCTAAAATCAATCAGCCATGTCTCATGGCATTAGAACCAATTTGTAACCTTGTGTGGCAGGAGTACACTATAACGGCTCTCAGTGCGCACATGCAAATTTTTTTAGTCATGCTACTTTATTTAGATTTCTTCTGATTTAAAATAGTGAAATATGGAAAAATCACAGTCTGATGGGAGATTACCTCATGTTGAATTAACAAATGCTTCAAGAGATAACACGTAATCATTTTTTTCTGAAGGATCCAAAGTCCTTCATCAATTTACGATAGAACACGATGAGAATATGAATTGCTGTTTTTAGTTTTAGTTTTACTACTCCGAAAAATCGTTGGATTTGCCTTCGTCAGTCTGATTTATTTATGATTACATGTAGTTGTGGAAAGAATCTTAACTCTTCATTTGTTAGCTGGAGCCTTTCAACAAATGTATTTTCTGTATACGGATTGTATATATCTTTGATATGGGCTAAAAATCTTTCAAATCTTTGGCTGAAAGTACCTTCGTAGAATTGTTGGGGATAAAAACATTCCAAAAAATAGCTCCTATATGGCCATTTTCTTATTCCCATAGAAGGCATATGGGATCTGGCATGCATCCAATTTTTTCAATTGTATTAGTGTGTGCTTCCGTAGTTGGATCGACAAATGTCTGTGTATGATTTAAAATTAAATGGAGGAATCCCATTTGATCCAAACCCAGATAACCGCTCCAGCCATCAGATATATCGTGGTACCTAAATCTAGCATGGGGTATACCAAGTTTGATCCATTTTTGTATGATCGAAAATAATGTTTCGAGAGTTAGATTCGAAACCGGAAACATTAAAGCACGGCTGGGTACTTCTGGAGTTTCCCTTTGTATGTCCCCAAAGATCCATACATCTTTTGCGCGTCGACCTCGACTGTGACTCCTTCCTCCTCCAAGAAGAAAATCGGTATTCATAAAAAACTCGAACAACTTGAGCACGCATATCTCGCGACACATACTGTACCATTCCCAAGATGTTTCCGATTTATAATAAATGCATACTCTTATATTGAATATCACACTACTATTGATCTTCTTTGGCTATATTTATCAGACCATAGATATGTTAATTCCAATACCTCTAAATTAATTGTTTAAAATAACTTGTATCAAAACTATGTAATAGATATTCAATAAAATAATGAGGGTCAACCATCACGGTTATTTTATACAATAAAATGCATGTTATGTTTTGTACATTTACGAATAATGGATATAAATACTAAGTTGACTGGAAGATTCGATTTGTCGAACCAAGATTTGTAAGGTATTGAAATCTTGTCGCGACAGATCTGAATGGGGCACCGCCAAATCTTTTTGTTGGATATTCTATTGCCGATCTCCAAACTACAGCTGCTTTTGCATTTGAAGCACCCACGTGATGAAGCCATGAATCTATTTTGAATACAAGTGATCGCATGGTCGTTATTATCAATAAGTCGATAGAAATCATCATTTCTGAAATTGAAATCTAGATTTTACTGCACTACTAAAAAAAATTCGCATATGCGCACAGTGGCCAAGAATAGTGTACTCTTGCACCTTGTGTAAATTTTGATTATTGATGCCTTCTATTGATGATATTTTGGACGACTTTCTCAGATATAAAGGCAAAGATCGTCCAACTGCAATATCGAATTGTGCAGAAGAATCTTTGAAGTTATCAAATATTGGGGGTCTGGCGAAGAAAATTTTAGGGAAATTAGGATCTGAGGATTATAAAATACGAATAAATTGCTTCGATCTTATCAATTACTTATTTGAACAATCAGAAAGTTTCAGATACCAAATATGCGCACAGTTTACTTTACTTGTTGATACTTGCATTTCTGTCACCTCAGAAAAGAGGATTCGCAGAAAATCCAATTTTAACATTCTCAAGAATCACGCCACCAAAATAATCATTGAGTGGTACATAAAATTTGGACCTGAGATCCGTGAAACAAGTATCATATTCGATGTAGTTATGAAGCTGGGCGGGCAAGAAGCTTCCAAATATTATCAAGTACTTCACCAATTTATCTTAGGGTCGGTTGGCAGAAATGAGTGATGAAAAGTCGAAGGAGGCCATTAATGAATTTTTGGCTACAAAAAATCAGATTGAAAAAGATATTCGGATTTCTGAACTTTGTTTTGAATATTTTGTTCCTAAAAAGATCCAAACGTCGTCTAACTCCCTTCCACAAAATAAATCCGACAATCAAGATATTAATATAACAGTTAGTTTGAGGGTTTCAGTGAAAGTATGCGACGGAAATGAGAAGTATGTTAAGTATTTGAGGACTGCCATTTACAGATTAAAAATCATTCATCTGCCGTATATGGAAGGTCTTATAAAGTGTCCAGATATAAAAGAATATTCTCAAAAACGAAGCATAAAATTGCTCACACAAAAAATAAAGCAGGTATGTTTGTTTAAACCATTTATATGGTTTTCTTAATAAAACTTCTTGTTATTGTTAACCTCAATCAATAATTAAACCGATCAACTTACTGATGGTATTTTCTCTCGTTTTATGCGATGTATTCGCTCAATCTTAACCATTCAACACTGATGTCAAAATATTATACCACGAGAATGTTATGAAAATTACTAAAAAGTGGTCTTTCACATATTTGTGAAATATTGATAACCGTCGACCTTGGAGATTAATGAGGACTTATATATCCTCTTTAGATATAAAAATTATTCATCTATAACGAGTGACGGTTTTACCTCTACCAAATTTAAGTATTCTGTTTGAGTTTTCAGTCCTTGTGATTTCAGCAATCGTTAAATGAAAACATGTTTGCTTCTTGATACATATTTTATTCTCATTTTTAAACTATCCTTGAGTTTTAAAACACTCCTAGCGTATAATTAGACAAATTAGATGGTTTCTCAGATTTATGAAGATTTTTTCACCACAATGGTTTAAAGAGTTATTTTTGCAAATATTAAAGTGTGGTAACCCATATAAATATTTTCTTCAATTTTTCAATCAATTTATCTGAAAGATTTTGGAATGTGATTTTTGGTTGTCTCAACTTAATGTGATTAAAGTTAATCTTTAAATTGTTTGAAAATATGATTTACAACTCGCTTTAATTTCAAATATTTTTATTCTAATTGTAGCTGATTTCCCAGCACGATTCCTTGGTCTTTTCAGATCAAAACCAGCAAGAAATCCCTGAGGAACCTGAAGAATCGTTTTATTTATATGAAATAAACGAAGAAGAGATTTTGAATGATAGATTACTATGTGATAAGCTATTTTCAAAGCACTATTTTATTCTAACAAGACCCATTTTATAAAAAATTCATTCTCTCGAGGGGTAAAGCTAATTGTCGCCCGACAAAACGTAATGTTTGGATTTTTCTTGTCTTCATCTCGAAGTTTGTTCTTAATTTGAATGTCATGAATCATATTTTGCTTTGTCCGCTTTTGTAGATGATGAAATTTCATAGAAAACTACACAAAATCAAATAAAACTGGATTACGGGACTGAAAAAATGTTTCATCGGTTATTAAGTAATCATTTATCCAGGTTTGGTTGTTTGCGACTGTGATTAATTTATTTAACAATCAATAAGAATAAAAGTTTTTAAATTTTTATGTTTCTGTTAGATCTGATGTTTTTGGCAAACTCAGCTCGTATAACACGTTGATGCTTTGAATTTTATCCACCACAGAATATCCAAATTATGGATCGATCTGCTTGAAACATCACCACTATATCAATAACTCAAAGATTATCTTGGTGGTGATAATAGTCGGTTTGTTTCCATAGTTTCAATTTAACATCATGGCGTTTTGTTAATGTTGTTATTCAATAATATTTGATACATTAAAATCGTGATTTTTTTATATCTTAATAAATGTAATAGAAAGTTTATCAAAAAATTTAAAATGGGAAGTATTCGATTAACACGAAAGAATAATACCGAGATTGTTTCTAGCATCTTTTACCTAGATAAAAATTATTTATTTTTACCATTAGCTTTCTCGGAAATCAATGATCCTCATTATGCTAAATTCCTCATAAGTCTGGTTGTTAAATCATTTTTTACAATTTCTAATTTTGCTTGTCGAAAACAGGATTTAATTATTGATCAATTTTCGTGGAACTATTGATAATTTTGGTTAAACTATCCATAAATTTACAGAGTAGATAAGCTTTCGTCTTACATGGAGATAAAAAAAACAAAATGTGATTATTTATACCCCTTTTAAAGTTTTTATGATGTTGCCTATTTCATATAATACGAATTTAAAAATGATTCTCGTTTGCAACTCCGATCGTATTAAAACGCAACCGACGTCAGTCCAATATAAACTATCTGTTGGTTATTTTCATGATTAAAGTTATCGGGAGTAAATGAGCAAAAGTTAATTATTCCTATCTCACACAATGAACGTATCGATTTAATAAAAACGTGAAATATTACCCCATAGTGCTGTAAATGTAAATTATCGATGTTTCAAAATTTTACCAGTTTTTGCATTTAAAAATGCACATTGTAATATATAAACAATTAACTTAAAAATCAATTAAATAAATTGTTCTTCTCTTCCGGTAGTTTCTTATCTCATGTTTTGAGGAAAAAAAATTTTACAAAAAACCACATCATTAAGGATTACTGAGGTTTCAGAAGTCATACCAACAAGTATAGGGTTTTCAGGTCCATTTCGCCTTTTAAAAGTTCAATTTCTTCCTTTCGTTTTTCACTTAGTTTTTAGTTTTACAATTAGAATTTAATTTTAAAAGTGTAAAAACCAATCTTTTGGGTTGGAATAATTGGAAAAATGGGGAGCTCGAAATCCTCTTTACGGACAACAGCGGTTCCATCATTCTGAAGTGGTGTTAATCATCTAAGGAATTTGAATTTTGTCAATTCTGAAAAATCCACCGAATTCGATATTTAAAATTCCCCAAAAATTACAACAGCCCCCATTTGCTATAATTTTTTAAAATTTATTTACCATATCAAAAAATGCGTGTTAACATAAAGCATCTCCGAATTCAACAGATGATGGCTTCCTAAAAATTTTCAAATCTCCCAACACAAAAGATTGGTTTTTATTCTGGTTAAAGTGAAATTTTAATTGTAAAACTAAATGAAAAAACACGAAAGGACGAAATTTAACTGTCAAAAAACGAAATAGACCTGAAAACCCTTTACTTATTGGTATGGCTTCCGTAATCCTCAGCCATCCTCAGTGATGTGGTTTTGTCTTAAAAAAATTACTCCTGTAAAAACATGAAACAAGAGACATTCGAAAGAGAATAACAATGTATTTAATTAATTTATTACATTTTAAACGGTGTATTTTACAGGGTATTGCAGTTGTATATTCCCATCCTTGCAATTCTATATTCCAACCATTGAACTTATATATCGATACTATCGGGTTTTGCGACCAATAGCGGCATTTTTTTAAATAAATTTGTGAACATAAAAAAGGACTGTATAGATGAAAATGAAAAAGTTTAATGTTCAGCATGCATGTACAACATGAAAAATAGTTGCCTTTTTTTCGAATGTGCCTTAACGAACAAGACATTC
>JWZT01004658.1:0-15368 GCA_000827895.1 Thelohanellus kitauei
ATAAGATGATAGAATCAGAACTTTTCGTATGAATAGTAAAAGTTGTTGAAATCAAAATGACAACGTTTTAAATACACCATCTCATAACCATGCTCTATGGTTAGAAATTAACAATAAATTCTCATCGTTCGAAAATATCAAAATCATCACAAATTAGTTTTTGTCGTACAAAAGAAATCTATTTGCTGGCAGAATAACTTTGATATTCCTCCTGGTTTACAAGATCGAGGGTTTAGGAAAAAAGTGATAATGTAGAAGGTAACTCATTTCTTGCTCGCTGAACCCGATTTCTTTATGATATAGGATAGACATTGAGGCAAATATTGAGCATACCCAGCTGTCAATCATGCCTGAAATTACAACATGGGAAGGAAGTATTGTTCGCAAATCTTTGTTCCCAATTCAATTTACATGTGATGGAATATTTGTCTCGATTTCAGTCGAATTACTGAATCAGTGTTCGAATTTCATGAATTAGCGCGTGGGAGATAAAAAATTTGATCAGCAAGTTTTAAAAATTAGTGCGCATGTTCCTTCAATTAATCTGTGATTTTCAAAGATCGATGCTCGGTGTAATTGATTAGTTACATTATTGAAAAAAATAGATATTATGGCATTTTTTTTATCATTTTACGGTTATAAACACAGTGTGTAAATGATTTTTTAGTGATCGAAATTTTTGTTTGGCATTTCTAAGTAAATTTAATAATCTTTTAGAAGCCATTGATTCACAATGGCAGGTTAATATTCTATAAAATCGCTCATAGAGTAGAGCCTGATTGATTGCAACACTTCACGCGTGACATAATCTATTAACTGCGCGATTATACACAGTGATAGCGAATGTTTTTATCTAAAAATGAACCTTGTCCCATGATTATGACTCTGCGCCAAATTATGTTATCAAAACTTTATTAAAATCAAATATAGTCAAACGTGATTCAATGGGCCAAGGTCTTTAGTACGTACACTATTTAAAGAATATTATCTGGCAAATTTGAGTCAATATCCAAAGAAATATTATATAGATAGCTTAAGAATGCAGAAGAAAACATTGCGAGAACTAAAAAGTCATTTGCACCGGGAATGTGAATAACCAGAAAAAAATATTCACGAACGCCCATATTATTTAATTTATTCATATAGGTACTTTATCAATGACACAAACCAATAATTTGTGAACTCGACCGTACATAGGAGAGCATGCTATGGTCTATGCCTCTACTTAAACCATCCCATTATAAGCGATGAGACGTACAGGACCTTGTTTTAGATTGTACTTAGTGCATTCCATTAAATTTTTAGGCCTTTTCAAATGTTTTTATGGTACATGTAGCTTTCATAACGTATAAATGTCTCCGATCATATTGCTTTCTATGATCACGAAATTGTATTTTTTCAATATATTTAAAAAATTTATCAACCGTATTAAATTATAAATACTCATACTCAGTCATCCTAAAACACAAGTGATATCTCGTGTAATTTTCAGTAAATTTTAGAATTATTGTCTTTAGATGAACTCGATCACATCTAATTCGTGATAAGATGTGAAGTTTTACTATGAAGTCTATCTGTTAGTCAGGTTATAAATTTTAAGATCATACTAAAATTGCTAGAGTAATCGTTATCTATGACCGCAGAAATCTTTTGAATTGAAAAAATCGATGACATATATGCAATTGGTTACACGAACAGACAAATATTATTGAATCCTGAATTTATTTCTAAATTAAAGTGAATGGAAAAAAACAATTGTGATGTATTATGTGTAATTTTCATTGATATTACCAACTTAATATTTTTACTACATGCCATTTTTCGCCTGAATTTCCCAATGCTTCAATCGTCATCCGAAATTTTATAAAATAATTTATATAAGATTTTTTCTGAATATATATATTAAGGCACATCGCTTTTATCGAAGTACTCAAAAAGCAGAATAGTTTTTAGACATCTGATAGACGGACAACTCCTGTTAACAATATAGATTTACATTTCAGGTATTCATATCCAATTTAGAACTATTATACTTTGCGAATGGTCGTTCATGAGGATGAATTTGTGGTTGTAAATGGAAGAATTTACCATTCTGAAAACGTAAAGGAATTCTAATGGAATAATATCTGTCAAGTTGTCATTACAAGTCAATATATAATCAGATTAAATCACAGGTTCCTAACCCTTTGCCCGTGAGGCTGCAAATTTTTTGAATTCGTTTATAAGAATAAAAAAACACGATTAAATATAACCACATATTCAGCATGTGATTATCTAAAACTATTGGGGTTTTTAATACCTTAATTATCTATACTACAAAAATATACTCAATAAAAGTTTAAAATTACCTAATTTATACCATATTCTAAAATCCAAAGAGCGCATACCATTTTTTGTTGGATCTTACAATTGTTTAGGTTTCAACACTAAATATAAGTTTGTGCTAAAAAATGTTTTCATATTAGAATATACATTTTATACATTAAAACACTAACAATAATAACCAAAAATTACAAATTATAATGAAGCGAAAAGGTGAAGATTTTCTTTGTCGAGAATTTAAATCAAATTTGACTAATAAGTTTATGTTTGCTCGGAACTCAAATGGACAGCCTGCTTGTTTGATATGTGGATTTTGTATTCACGTGAGAAAAATATAATCTTGAAAGTCATTTCACGACAAAACATTGAGAAATAAATGTCAAATACCCAATTAATTCGGATAAACAGAAAGAGTTCATACATTAAAAAAAAGGTGCTCTGGATACTCAAAAATTATTTTTCACGAAGGCTAACGAACATTACAAGAGTACTCTGCCTCATATGAAATCGCTCTAAAAATAATGACTTAACTGAAACACCCCTATCTAATTAAACCTGATTAATAAACTGCCCGAACGGCGATAACAGCAGTATTTCATGCATAATTACTCTATTTGTAATTGAAAATTTTTAAATATAGTGTTGGAATGGTGAAACGACATCGTCATTTTTAACGAATTTATGAATCTTTTCATATCTCGAGTCATTATTGACTTTTTTCATGAATTGTAAGAAATGAAAAGCATTAGCCTGAATCAAATAAGTTAAAATCATCATAAGTAAAGGATAATAAAAGAATGTTTTATTTTTAATCTTTAAAATCTTTTCATATTACAAATGCAAAATAGCGCAACCAAAAACAATATGGTACATGTTTCAAATATCAAATTATTAAAGGGTAATATCGTAGCTTATATGACTTAGAAATCAATGATGTTATTTGGGTTTAACCCTACTAATAGTCGAATCAACAATTCGGGTAAAGCTTTATATTTTGAATGTTGCGGCGACACGCGCATTCGTAGCTAAAACATGAGACGTGTGAAATCTTTTTTGTCTTAGGATTTTCTAAAACATTTAAAAATGAGCATATGGTTTGCAGAGATATATCTACAAAATGAATGATGTAACCGTTGACTCGGTTTTTTGTTTGATCACATACAGAAAATTAACAGAATACACGTTCCAAATATATATTGGAAAAGGTGGTGGTCGTATTCAAATTTCTTGAAAAATACTCTGGTAAAATTTTCTTCGAAATCATTAAAGAGTGGCTTCTAAATATTTTCATTTGAAATCAAAACGTCATGTTAATATATAAGTTCGAATGATATCTGCTTTTAGAAGAAATTATAATGATAATAACGTCTATAATTTATCTAAAAATTGAGGGTTCGTGATATACGAGTTTCTAATTTTTGTATGTGTGTGTATTTTACGCCAAAGCGTTGTCCTAAATGAAAAAATTGAGCCTTGATACTAAACTTGAAAATAGTTCGAGAGAGAATAAATGGAAGATTTCTTAATATCGACACAAATATATATTGCCTGAGAAGTTGTGTGCCGAAGAGTGAAAAGAACTAAACTAAATACGAGTCTAGGGTCTGTTGATACAACCATACTTGTACTGTAACACACTGACGATTAGCGGACATATCAATGTGCGCCTGGCAATTCGGCAGTCTGGGCCTGGTTTCAAAAACCTAGGCACATGAATCCAGAAGATGTAGAGATCTGAAACAAGGGTTGGCTGACCCGTTGTTGTGCTAACGGTGAATTCTATTACTCCAGTCATGCAGGTAATTTTCAGTCGTCTAGCTCTTTTAGCCGCTTGACGTTCGTGGCTCCAGTAACCGCTTGATCTTTCGGGCGAGGTTTGGATGCCCCCACTTTTCTTTTGTGAGCCTCCGGGTCTTATATCACATTAGGCATTTGTTTGCATGGTTGTGGCGCTTACGAGCTGACATTGAGAGCCTAGGGTCGATTGGCTGTTTGTTGGCCAGGAACCTCTTGACCTTCTACCTTGTAAGTATTATGCATGGACAATCGTTTGTCTGTTATTTGGCAACTTGTTCCTCATTGTTAGCTTGGCATGTACTGAACGCCTAGCGTTGTCCCGAGTGGAGATCTTCATGAGTACCTTGGTATAGTAATAACCGTAGCCTGCGACTAGTCAAATTGGAGGTTGCCTACCTAGGAAATTTCAAGACAGCTGTTGGCCAGATCTCGTGTTGTAAAGATGCATCAGACAGATAATTCCTCCCAAAAGAGTTGCTTCGATCATCCTGTTCGAAAACTAAGACCCGAACACCCTTTGTGCGTTACCGGTATCACTGGAGACGTCAAGAGGGCCAAACGACCTAATCTCTCACTAAACCATCGCATCGAATAATGTGGCCGTATGGATATCAAATGAATGAAGGTGCCTACTACCCCACACACGAACAATTATCGTTTGATCTCCTCGCAGTTAGGTTTGAGATATTTGATCTAAGTCAACTAATTGAGCCATTAAAATGTGCAGTTGACCGCTAAGAAGTTGTGTGTCAGCATAGTAATAGGAACGGTTAATTATACATTGTTCAAATATTCTTGAAAATTATGATTTAACGATAAGATGATAGAATCAGAACTTTTCGTATGAATAGTAAAAGTTGTTGAAATCAAAATGACAACGTTTTAAATACACCATCTCATAACCATGCTCTATGGTTAGAAATTAACAATAAATTCTCATCGTTCGAAAATATCAAAATCATCACAAATTAGTTTTTGTCGTACAAAAGAAATCTATTTGCTGGCAGAATAACTTTGATATTCCTCCTGGTTTACAAGATCGAGGGTTTAGGAAAAAAGTGATAATGTAGAAGGTAACTCATTTCTTGCTCGCTGAACCCGATTTCTTTATGATATAGGATAGACATTGAGGCAAATATTGAGCATACCCAGCTGTCAATCATGCCTGAAATTACAACATGGGAAGGAAGTATTGTTCGCAAATCTTTGTTCCCAATTCAATTTACATGTGATGGAATATTTGTCTCGATTTCAGTCGAATTACTGAATCAGTGTTCGAATTTCATGAATTAGCGCGTGGGAGATAAAAAATTTGATCAGCAAGTTTTAAAAATTAGTGCGCATGTTCCTTCAATTAATCTGTGATTTTCAAAGATCGATGCTCGGTGTAATTGATTAGTTACATTATTGAAAAAAATAGATATTATGGCATTTTTTTTATCATTTTACGGTTATAAACACAGTGTGTAAATGATTTTTTAGTGATCGAAATTTTTGTTTGGCATTTCTAAGTAAATTTAATAATCTTTTAGAAGCCATTGATTCACAATGGCAGGTTAATATTCTATAAAATCGCTCATAGAGTAGAGCCTGATTGATTGCAACACTTCACGCGTGACATAATCTATTAACTGCGCGATTATACACAGTGATAGCGAATGTTTTTATCTAAAAATGAACCTTGTCCCATGATTATGACTCTGCGCCAAATTATGTTATCAAAACTTTATTAAAATCAAATATAGTCAAACGTGATTCAATGGGCCAAGGTCTTTAGTACGTACACTATTTAAAGAATATTATCTGGCAAATTTGAGTCAATATCCAAAGAAATATTATATAGATAGCTTAAGAATGCAGAAGAAAACATTGCGAGAACTAAAAAGTCATTTGCACCGGGAATGTGAATAACCAGAAAAAAATATTCACGAACGCCCATATTATTTAATTTATTCATATAGGTACTTTATCAATGACACAAACCAATAATTTGTGAACTCGACCGTACATAGGAGAGCATGCTATGGTCTATGCCTCTACTTAAACCATCCCATTATAAGCGATGAGACGTACAGGACCTTGTTTTAGATTGTACTTAGTGCATTCCATTAAATTTTTAGGCCTTTTCAAATGTTTTTATGGTACATGTAGCTTTCATAACGTATAAATGTCTCCGATCATATTGCTTTCTATGATCACGAAATTGTATTTTTTCAATATATTTAAAAAATTTATCAACCGTATTAAATTATAAATACTCATACTCAGTCATCCTAAAACACAAGTGATATCTCGTGTAATTTTCAGTAAATTTTAGAATTATTGTCTTTAGATGAACTCGATCACATCTAATTCGTGATAAGATGTGAAGTTTTACTATGAAGTCTATCTGTTAGTCAGGTTATAAATTTTAAGATCATACTAAAATTGCTAGAGTAATCGTTATCTATGACCGCAGAAATCTTTTGAATTGAAAAAATCGATGACATATATGCAATTGGTTACACGAACAGACAAATATTATTGAATCCTGAATTTATTTCTAAATTAAAGTGAATGGAAAAAAACAATTGTGATGTATTATGTGTAATTTTCATTGATATTACCAACTTAATATTTTTACTACATGCCATTTTTCGCCTGAATTTCCCAATGCTTCAATCGTCATCCGAAATTTTATAAAATAATTTATATAATATTTTTTCTGAATATAATTCTTATCTCATAAAAAGTGAAATATTTACGCTCTGTTTTTCGAAACGCCAAAACTTTATTTTTCATTAACTATTTAAATTTTCACACAGTTCATCATACTGTTATATGATTTTTTTAAAAGAAAAATGTATTTATGGATCGGAATTGCAGCAATATATTCACTCTGTACCTAATTAATCTAATATATTAGAAAAAAATAATTAAATTTAAACAACAATTGTTGCATATTGTTACAAACAAGCTGAAACGATTGAAAAACAGTGATTATTTACAGATGGAGATTAATGACATAGGCACATATCGACTTGATCTGGCCTAGCGTTATATACGAATCGCTGTGGAATACATTATAAATAAACGAGATAGATAACCAATATATTGTAATGGTTGCAAAGAGAAATAAAATGAATATGATATACCGCGTTTTGTGATCTATTTAGAATGCATGGAGATATTGTGTTAAGATAAGTTTGCCTCACAAGTTAGAAATGTTAAATATTAACAAGTCTAGTTAAAACCATTTCTAATCCTTCCCATGATTTACTCAATTTGTTTCAAATTATTACATGAATGAAAGCAATGTTAATTCATTATTAATGAGATAAAACGATCCTAACTCCGTTTTAGTAACAAATTAAAAAATATTGTAAGACTTTCCATGATTAAGGAATATATTGTTACCAAATAATAAAATCCCATAAAAATAATAAATTTTTTTAACCAGGCATAAATTCAAACTTTTTGTAATATTAAAAGTTGCATTTTCGCTTCGGTCATTAATTCGAACCGAAATATTTTCAAATGTCTATTATATTGTTATTTAATAGATTTGATATTCAACGTTAATCTCATACATATGAATAAAAGGTACATGAACATTGATTCCTAAATTTATATCAGAACTTATCCGAAAAGAATGATGACTATTCTCTTCAATGTTATATGGTACCAAATTCGAAAACAAATAAACTATTAAATTTTTATCAATAAATCTACATTATTGTTCAATTTTCTGTCTGATTAAAAAATTTATCAAAAAATTATTGTAAAATCAATTTTATGCATATATTATTATTAACACAGGATGTAAATTATTGTCTCATTTGGATTTCAATGTTTTACAATTCCTTTTGCCCTAAAACCAGTCATTATTCGATAAAACTAATAGATTCAATTAATGGATGTCTAATGACCAGTACGTATATTTAAATTCATCTGTGATCATATAAATATTCGAAATGGTATTATAAATAAAAATTTGATCTTTCTTATTTTCGTAAAAAAAATAATATTACTGGTCAAATGACACATAGTTAATTTGGAAAAACATATCAATGAGAAAATCCATACATCGGACTGATTATATTATTATTAAATTTAACTTTTAGTATTAACAGATTATTGAAGTTTGAAGTAATGATTACCTGATGAAAGTTTGTGTTATGTTTGTTATAAAAGACAAAATTTCCGCTTTTTTTATTAACATCACCTAAATTTATGAATGAATCTTATCGTGTTATACAAATGCTTCAATCCGAAATATGATCTAAGATATTTTAATAAGGTCAGTCGCTATTTAAAATAAATCTAACTTTTGAAATAATTTAATCATTGGCAAAACGTATGGGCGCTAAATACATATCTAATGATATATTCATTTTACTCATACGTTCAATCTATATATTTTATCAATATCATTAAAAATTTTTATCGCTTAATATAATTCTTGACACTGCAATAAAATCGGTTGATATAATCTAAATTATTCGACCGTAGGAGTGGATACTCGCCGAATAACTAGATGAACTCATATTAGTTGCTTTTTTGAATTCTAAATGATTTGTTAGTAAAATGTTTAAAATGCGATTGAATTTTATACATTTTATGAGATAGAAAATTTTGTGAATCTATATTATTCAGAGGCTAATTTAGAACAGATAATGAAATAAATTTAGATAAGGATCATTTATGCTGTTGTCACCACGTACAGGCTTTTATTCCTAAAGATTCGAACAGTTTATTTATACCTTAATTATAGTTAAATATTAATGCTTTCCATGATTTATTTATTTGTTCTTGGTATCATAGCATAGGCCTATGCATTTTATAAGATATATCAAATTTTTATCATGTAATGACTAAGAACTCGGCATGACACAAATTCTTAAATGATGAGGTAATATTGAAAAAATTAGAATTTCTGTCGAATCTCAGAACAAAATTAGTATATTGTTCTTTAATCATGCACATTATTGGGAGAGGTATGGTATTTCTACATTACTCCCAAAACCTAAATTATAACATCTCTAAAAATAAATGAATTATCAATGTAACCCTTTCTGCAGAAACTACATATGATATCTGCAAAATTATAGTAAAAATATACTAATAACAGGACTATTCAACATGATTTTATATGAAGAGAATAGACATCCACAACGCAAATTTGAACCCCATAAATCTTACTCAAATATCATCTTTTTGAATAAACGCAAGATTTAATAAGTGGTGCATGATACAACTATATTGGTGAAGAGATATTGACAGTAATATTCAAGTATATTAAAATCTTTAAGGACAATTTTAAATTTGCAAACATTTCTAATATATTGGATTTCAGTTTTGGGTAAAAAAATCCGAAATCATGAATTGATAGACCTGGGCGATTTTAAGAGATTCTCATTATCTGTATACAATTTTATATATGTAGGATTATTAAAAAAAACGAAATTAATGTCTATATTATTTAAAAGAAACTTAATATATATTAAAAAAATTTACATTTTGAGAAATGGTATTTGTTGTTATATTATTAAGAGAGGTAATATAGCAAAACATTATCGTGTTAAATAAAATTTTGAATTAATATTCGCTATTTATTTTCAAGCTTGGATATGCTTGCAATTTATGTTCAGTTAAACATATTGTATTGGAATTTAGTGTATATGTAAATCATTTATGATTTATTGATAAAAATGGTTTTTTTCAATCTATGAGATGAATTTTTAGTAGAATAGTAAGTGAGCATGCCCTTGGACATAATTCTCAGATTAGATAGTATTCATATCATTTTAAGTGTTAAAAAAGTTGGTTGAATAAAAGGCAAATATTCTTATTGAAGAATCACTATTAATAATCTTTAAATGATTTAAGGGTCAAAACTGGATTTATTCACCATCATAATTTCTTCATCTCTATGCGCTGCAAATATTAAAAATTGAACTTTTGTAAGTGTTTATATATTCAACAATAATTGTTGAAATTAACAAATAATTACATGCTGATTAAAAAGAATTGCAAAAATAAATTTTTATTGCTTTTCGTTAAAAAGGCATATTAATAATTTATTATCTAAATTCAATAATTAATTATATAATTGTTAGATAATGTTCAATTAAAATTGCACAAATCGGACAAAATATTTATGGGAAATGGCCACCAGCATTATAACACGTACATATAAGTAAGTTTTGGGACCAACACTGGATCATGTAACTAATTTTGGCCGATATCGGTCCAGTGGTATGTCATAGCATGACGTAGATATACCTCTACTGCACTTGAGGGCGAATACTTTCGATTTCTAGTACGATGCACGTTTCGAAACTGACTGAGTCTCTAAAGAACGAGTTCCTTATTTCTCATGAAGATCTCGAGTTGAAACACAGCACAACTTGCCGAGATGTAGGGGCTCTCTACTTAAGATCTCCAAAAATATACATCGGAAGTAACTCTCAGGTTTACTAGGTATATTGCCGTTTGCTAATGTTGAGCAATTTTTATGGAGAAAATTAGCGCCTCTCTTATTGAGTTTATACAGGAAGGTTTTTAATGTTATAGCCAACGTTGAAAATTACCTTTCGAGAATCCAGTTCAGACACATAAAGCTTGCAGGGATCATATAGATGGCGTCTTTCAGTTACGGTTTGCTATTTGTCCTTTCTTGAGCCGTAGAATGGGTTTAAAAACTTTCTCTATTTAATGATAAGAAGGCTCGTTTTCAGGATCGTTCTTCTTGAGTGGACAAAAATGAGTTCGTTTTTAGTTGAGCATAGTATGTTGTCAGAATTTGGCTTCTGTCTGGTCGTGGTCAGATCCAGGCTCAGTTGTGATATTGTCATCGTATATAGAACTCATCTTTTCTAGAATCCAGCTCTCCACCCATATCAGTAAATTTGCCACTCTAAGCCTGTACCTGAATGTAACTCAATGCAGTTAGCCATTTGATCGACTCTGAAAATCTTGAACAAGTTCTTTAAATTTCTCAGTTTAATTAAAACGATTAACAATATTAAGTTGGCCAGAATGTCGAGGTAATGCATAAGTGTTAACCAGGATACTTAATCCACAGATTAATTTGTTTCAGCTATACATCTCGAGGCTATACCGTACCATTTTATGTGTCTTAATGGTATCAAAGACTAATTAGGCATAAAAAGTGAAATATTTACGCTCTGTTTTTCGAAACGCCAAAACTTTATTTTTCATTAACTATTTAAATTTTCACACAGTTCATCATACTGTTATATGATTTTTTTAAAAGAAAAATGTATTTATGGATCGGAATTGCAGCAATATATTCACTCTGTACCTAATTAATCTAATATATTAGAAAAAAATAATTAAATTTAAACAACAATTGTTGCATATTGTTACAAACAAGCTGAAACGATTGAAAAACAGTGATTATTTACAGATGGAGATTAATGACATAGGCACATATCGACTTGATCTGGCCTAGCGTTATATACGAATCGCTGTGGAATACATTATAAATAAACGAGATAGATAACCAATATATTGTAATGGTTGCAAAGAGAAATAAAATGAATATGATATACCGCGTTTTGTGATCTATTTAGAATGCATGGAGATATTGTGTTAAGATAAGTTTGCCTCACAAGTTAGAAATGTTAAATATTAACAAGTCTAGTTAAAACCATTTCTAATCCTTCCCATGATTTACTCAATTTGTTTCAAATTATTACATGAATGAAAGCAATGTTAATTCATTATTAATGAGATAAAACGATCCTAACTCCGTTTTAGTAACAAATTAAAAAATATTGTAAGACTTTCCATGATTAAGGAATATATTGTTACCAAATAATAAAATCCCATAAAAATAATAAATTTTTTTAACCAGGCATAAATTCAAACTTTTTGTAATATTAAAAGTTGCATTTTCGCTTCGGTCATTAATTCGAACCGAAATATTTTCAAATGTCTATTATATTGTTATTTAATAGATTTGATATTCAACGTTAATCTCATACATATGAATAAAAGGTACATGAACATTGATTCCTAAATTTATATCAGAACTTATCCGAAAAGAATGATGACTATTCTCTTCAATGTTATATGGTACCAAATTCGAAAACAAATAAACTATTAAATTTTTATCAATAAATCTACATTATTGTTCAATTTTCTGTCTGATTAAAAAATTTCTCAAAAAATTATTGTAAAATCAATTTTATGCATATATTATTATTAACACAGGATGTAAATTATTGTCTCATTTGGATTTCAATGTTTTACAATTCCTTTTGCCCTAAAACCAGTCATTATTCGATAAAACTAATAGATTCAATTAATGGATGTCTAATGACCAGTACGTATATTTAAATTCATCTGTGATCATATAAATATTCGAAATGGTATTATAAATAAAAATTTGATCTTTCTTATTTTCGTAAAAAAAATAATATTACTGGTCAAATGACACATAGTTAATTTGGAAAAACATATCAATGAGAAAATCCATACATCGGACTGATTATATTATTATTAAATTTAACTTTTAGTATTAACAGATTATTGAAGTTTGAAGTAATGATTACCTGATGAAAGTTTGTGTTATGTTTGTTATAAAAGACAAAATTTCCGCTTTTTTTATTAACATCACCTAAATTTATGAATGAATCTTATCGTGTTATACAAATGCTTCAATCCGAAATATGATCTAAGATATTTTAATAAGGTCAGTCGCTATTTAAAATAAATCTAACTTTTGAAATAATTTAATCATTGGCAAAACGTATGGGCGCTAAATACATATCTAATGATATATTCATTTTACTCATACGTTCAATCTATATATTTTATCAATATCATTAAAAATTTTTATCGCTTAATATAATTCTTGACACTGCAATAAAATCGGTTGATATAATCTAAATTATTCGACCGTAGGAGTGGATACTCGCCGAATAACTAGATGAACTCATATTAGTTGCTTTTTTGAATTCTAAATGATTTGTTAGTAAAATGTTTAAAATGCGATTGAATTTTATACATTTTATGAGATAGAAAATTTTGTGAATCTATATTATTCAGAGGCTAATTTAGAACAGATAATGAAATAAATTTAGATAAGGATCATTTATGCTGTTGTCACCACGTACAGGCTTTTATTCCTAAAGATTCGAACAGTTTATTTATACCTTAATTATAGTTAAATATTAATGCTTTCCATGATTTATTTATTTGTTCTTGGTATCATAGCATAGGCCTATGCATTTTATAAGATATATCAAATTTTTATCATGTAATGACTAAGAACTCGGCATGACACAAATTCTTAAATGATGAGGTAATATTGAAAAAATTAGAATTTCTGTCGAATCTCAGAACAAAATTAGTATATTGTTCTTTAATCATGCACATTATTGGGAGAGGTATGGTATTTCTACATTACTCCCAAAACCTAAATTATAACATCTCTAAAAATAAATGAATTATCAATGTAACCCTTTCTGCAGAAACTACATATGATATCTGCAAAATTATAGTAAAAATATACTAATAACAGGACTATTCAACATGATTTTATATGAAGAGAATAGACATCCACAACGCAAATTTGAACCCCATAAATCTTACTCAAATATCATCTTTTTGAATAAACGCAAGATTTAATAAGTGGTGCATGATACAACTATATTGGTGAAGAGATATTGACAGTAATATTCAAGTATATTAAAATCTTTAAGGACAATTTTAAATTTGCAAACATTTCTAATATATTGGATTTCAGTTTTGGGTAAAAAAATCCGAAATCATGAATTGATAGACCTGGGCGATTTTAAGAGATTCTCATTATCTGTATACAATTTTATATATGTAGGATTATTAAAAAAAACGAAATTAATGTCTATATTATTTAAAAGAAACTTAATATATATTAAAAAAATTTACATTTTGAGAAATGGTATTTGTTGTTATATTATTAAGAGAGGTAATATAGCAAAACATTATCGTGTTAAATAAAATTTTGAATTAATATTCGCTATTTATTTTCAAGCTTGGATATGCTTGCAATTTATGTTCAGTTAAACATATTGTATTGGAATTTAGTGTATATGTAAATCATTTATGATTTATTGATAAAAATGGTTTTTTTCAATCTATGAGATGAATTTTTAGTAGAATAGTAAGTGAGCATGCCCTTGGACATAATTCTCAGATTAGATAGTATTCATATCATTTTAAGTGTTAAAAAAGTTGGTTGAATAAAAGGCAAATATTCTTATTGAAGAATCACTATTAATAATCTTTAAATGATTTAAGGGTCAAAACTGGATTTATTCACCATCATAATTTCTTCATCTCTATGCGCTGCAAATATTAAAAATTGAACTTTTGTAAGTGTTTATATATTCAACAATAATTGTTGAAATTAACAAATAATTACATGCTGATTAAAAAGAATTGCAAAAATAAATTTTTATTGCTTTTCGTTAAAAAGGCATATTAATAATTTATTATCTAAATTCAATAATTAATTATATAATTGTTAGATAATGTTCAATTAAAATTGCACAAATCGGACAAAATATTTATGGGAAATGGCCACCAGCATTATAACACGTACATATAAGTAAGTTTTGGGACCAACACTGGATCATGTAACTAATTTTGGCCGATATCGGTCCAGTGGTATGTCATAGCATGACGTAGATATACCTCTACTGCACTTGAGGGCGAATACTTTCGATTTCTAGTACGATGCACGTTTCGAAACTGACTGAGTCTCTAAAGAACGAGTTCCTTATTTCTCATGAAGATCTCGAGTTGAAACACAGCACAACTTGCCGAGATGTAGGGGCTCTCTACTTAAGATCTCCAAAAATATACATCGGAAGTAACTCTCAGGTTTACTAGGTATATTGCCGTTTGCTAATGTTGAGCAATTTTTATGGAGAAAATTAGCGCCTCTCTTATTGAGTTTATACAGGAAGGTTTTTAATGTTATAGCCAACGTTGAAAATTACCTTTCGAGAATCCAGTTCAGACACATAAAGCTTGCAGGGATCATATAGATGGCGTCTTTCAGTTACGGTTTGCTATTTGTCCTTTCTTGAGCCGTAGAATGGGTTTAAAAACTTTCTCTATTTAATGATAAGAAGGCTCGTTTTCAGGATCGTTCTTCTTGAGTGGACAAAAATGAGTTCGTTTTTAGTTGAGCATAGTATGTTGTCAGAATTTGGCTTCTGTCTGGTCGTGGTCAGATCCAGGCTCAGTTGTGA
>JWZT01004658.1:43796-69346 GCA_000827895.1 Thelohanellus kitauei
TGGGGGTCGAGGCCCAAAAAAGGCGAAGAACCGCCTGTCTATTATATCATTTTTCAATTAATCATTTAACAATATTGATGTATATCATGATTTAGTCAAGTTAGAAGATATTTTTAATTTAGAAAAATATATTATTATTTGAAATATCACTTTGATAAATTTTACTCATATCTAATAGAAAAATTTACAATAACATTCCGGGATATTTTGACATTCTAAAAATTTCCTGCTTTAAAAAATCAGCAATTTATTTTAGTTTGGTTGTTCATAAGTTATATTAGTATATATATTAATAACCGATTATTTTATTTGTTAGAGAAAATATAACATAATTTTAGAATTTCTGTTGTCCCGCGAATTTTTTTATGATTTATTCTAATTAAATCAGTTAAAAAATTAATTATTCTGATGTATAAATATAAATAGCATGTGAGTATGGATCATATTATTTACGTGTATTATAGAGAGTTTGAAATTAATTTTAATTTAAAAATGAAAGTGATTTCAGATCTTTGGATGATAAAATTTTAAACATTGTTGGTTACAAATCATTTGACCAAAATATTATAAATTCATATATTTAAATAACAGATGTTAATCGAATTGAAGAATTTTGGAATAATAATAAACTGGAATATAGATATTAAACTGTATTTATCATAAATAAATCAAAAATTAGACTTTGCATTACGAAGATATTTTTTATTACATTTTCTTGATATAGATTTGTTTTAATGAATTTTGAAATGCGAATTTTTTTCGATAATAGTATTACTTTATACATTTAACATAAAATTAATATTTTTTGTCAGATAAAAATCTTTTGAGTGAAAGATAAACATTAAATGACGAGAGGTCGTTAATGGTTCACGATATGTCAATATTATTTTACGTTTTACCAATTTTTTTGTTGATCTTAAAATGTCTACTAACCAATGAAATATATTAACACTCTGTGGCTATAGAATATAAAAAATATTTTAAAAAATGTAGGAAATCACATTAAATATTACTTAAATATTACTAGGTTTTTAGACCGAATTTGAATATTAAACATATTGAGTAATTGGACTTCTAATTATAATAACTCAGAAATCATGCAAGTACTCATTTGGAAATCGTATTTATATTTTATGTATTTATTCGATTAACCACTGCGAATAATCAATTTATTAGCAAACGAACTTAAAATTATGGAATGTATTTTGTACACGAGAATTTAAAAATAACTGCAAATTAAAAACTTGAGATTTTTATTATTATTTATTTATAAATCAAAAATAGCATATTTAGATATTTATCAGCAAGAAGATTCAACTCAGCTATGTTTCCACTACATTATTCAGGTAAATACTGGTTGTCACCGCGTCTGAGTTGGTCGCATGAGGATATTCGTATGACAAATCATTGCCTATATTTACAATATATGATACATATTGTGTTCTTTGAAATACATTCTCCATCGCATAAGTGTTGATCTATAAGACACATTTCTAGTTATAATTTGACATACTTTTACAATTTACTTCATCATAATTATCACCACAGTCATTAATCGAGTTGCATCTCACGTTATTAATGAGACATCTCCCATTTGGACATATATAACCAACACACAGTTTATCTGGATACATCAATTATACTACCTAGACATGAAATATCCTTATCATAACAAATATATTCTCTATTTGCTTCAGCTTCATTAACACAGTAACAGAAATTCTCAGACTTTATTAGCGGATCACAGATGAATTGACAGGTTCTGTTCCCATATGGATGGAGTAATTCTATTTAATTTGTACCTAACTTGAAGAATGATTCGTCCCTATATTTAAATCAATTGCGTTAGAAAAATTATGATAAGACACTCGATTCAGTCGTTTCGATTTTATGAGATCAGTATGAATCAACATCGCATTTTGGATAAAGTATAAATGATGATTTACGAGATCAAACGATTCAACATCTTTCAGTTGGCGGATAATCTGTTGAGAGGTAAGTTAAATTTAATTAAAAACATTATATTTTATAACGACAAAACATGGTAATGTATTTGATAATATAACATCTTTGTATATAGGAGATTAAAAAAACAAGCAATTCATAAATGGACAGGAAATGACTGAGTTATATCTGGATATAAGAGATCTTGTAATTAGACATTACAGGCGCAACCAATGTAAAAATTATCATTATATATTAAAAACTCCGGTAATATGATATCAAAATAACTGCCTCTTTACTGGTAAAAATTCAACTGATAGAAACAAACAGTATTTGGACCATTAAAACACTTTGATTAATCATAACTGCAAAATAAAAATTATTGTTTGCCAAAATATAATATATGAATGTGTTTTGATGATTATGATTAAGTTTAATTATCATAAAAACATATGAATTGACATATTAATTTAGGTTGGATCTAGAAAATTAATTTTTAGATTTTACTCAATTAGAATTAGAAGAAAAAAGCATCGGAAACATGGAGAAATAGAAATTATAACATTAATTTATATCGATTCCATTTAGCTTCAAATAATTTCAAACTCAATTATAATAGTATGATAAATTGAGCTCTTTTATTGTTAAGCCGAGTGAATATTGTTTAAATGTCTGATTAGTCCGTTTTGTTACTCACAACGACAAAAATAATGAAAAAATTTAAATTTACCTCATCATTGAAAGTTTTAAAATTAAAAGAATGTTTCGCAACAAAGAGAGTTTTATTGTTAAGTAACCAAATATGATATTGGTGTTCGGAGGAAAAAATATATTTCTTGATTTTCTCTTCTGATTTATGACAGTTAATCTTCGAGAATACGCGATAATTACATATATGATTAGACTTGGCAAATGAAAGCGTCCTAAATAATGGAAATAATTACATTGTGTCAATGTGAAAGTTGAAGGCTATGACATCCCTAGACAATAGTTTAATGTAATTTTTAACAGTAGATAATGCAAATAAATGATGGTTGTTATCCAAGATAAATAAAATAGAATTTGAATAATCGTGCGCAATATAAACAATATCAAAATTCAGTTGATAAAGTGATATTTCATCAGATGTAAAATTATTAACTTTTTCGTAATATCGAAAAATTTTATGATTTTTATATAAATATATTTCTTTGCCATTTATGTTATATGTGATCGGATAATTGGCACTTATCACAAATGGCAGATAATAATTTTTGAAAATCGATGCTGGGAAATAAATTCCGTTATTATCAAGTTCGCATTCGTTGAGTTGATTTGGAAAGAATGCATGGATTCTTATTGAAAAATCTGATAAAAATTTAAATTACTCTCGCTGATACAATAATCGGCGTAGTTCGATGTATCATTTAAAAGTATTTGACGTGGATAACATAAATCGGAATCCATTTGTGCGAATCTATAATTTATATTTCATACCCGTTTAAATGATTTAGCGGTTGACCACCATCCCGACATATCTTATCTAAGTCGACGAATCTCGATTGAGGGTCTATAATGCATAGATTGTCTTTAAAGTAATAATTATGTTTGCTTTGTAACTATTGCCTTACCAGGGAAAATCTTCAATTGAACATGGACAGGGATTGGTAGTTGGCTGGCTCGACGACCGGTCGTCGTAGCACATAGCATAATGTTTCTTCTGCAAATAGTAGATCTCTTCTCCTTGAAAACAGTTTCCATGATATCTTGGAACGTACCAATTTTCGAAATCATTACCCTCACATATTTTATCTGTTATCACATATCCCATACTTGTTGCTCTTTTATATTTTAACAAGAATATCGTATAAATATTTTTTTTCTCATTGTAATTTATGCCCGCTATTACATGGTTTATTGGTGATTGCAGTAGTATAATGTCCAAGCAGTTATATGCGTTTAATTTTTCTTTTTTCCATTGAACTCCTTCATTGTAGGAATACCAAATTTTACCATTTGTTTTATCTAAAGCAACAATCAATTCTCCATTGTTAACGATTGTCACCTTTTCGATTCTCGTATCCAACATTTTCCAGCTTTGTCCACCATTTAATGAAATAAAGGTATGACTGCTTTTTACATCATTTTTATAAAACGTTCCTTCAATTTGAACTGTTCTATATCCAGGAAAACTATTTCTAATGAACTCAATTGAACATTTTAGATGCAATTCAACTCTACATTTATTCAAATCACATTCCGGATCTTCGTCATTAAATTCTAAAGGCACAAAATTATTTCCGTTGTTCAACGAGACATACGTTCTCGTATCCATGTTTTTATATTTTAAATTAAGATAAATTACACTAGGCAATATTGGATTTATAACTACAGGGCATCCATCATTCATTGATTCATCAACAGATAAATCACAAGAAATTTGCAAAAATTCATCGTATCGGTTCAATGTGAATAAACATAGATTGTGCTCGTTCTTTTTCAATATGAAATATAGACGTCCATGTAAATAGAAATATTCATTAAAATTCCAATGAATACTAAAATCTTGTCTTTCTTCGAAATGATGCTTAAGAATGAGTTTTGTCTTTATATTTTTATTATGTTCGATGGGCAAAATTTCTAATATCTTTTCTTTTTCAAGAGACTTAGCTCATAAATGTATTACTTGATTGTATTCAACCACAATAAATTCTTCTCGAATCTGAGAGAATTTTGATATGTTATAAAATATGTAAATCTCCTCCATTTGGTTTGATTCATCCAAAATTCTTACTATATGTCCCTCTATCTTAATCATCGGTATCCTACCAATGTAAATGATCCATGGAGTTTTCGGAATCCACGATGCGTTTACAACATTATCGCTTTTTAATTCAAATTCCTTCCCATGATTTGAGCTTATATATAATTTATACAAGATTTGTTCTGCCTGAAATCAAAATTTATTCATTTAAATTTATAAATATTCTGAGAAATAACAAAAAAAAATATTTAGTAACGTCATATTTTGAAAACGATTAATTTAATGAATATATAGATAGGTGACATGCTCATTGATATGGATATGAAACATGAAACCATTCCTAAAACATGCCTTGATCAAATCAATATTAATAAATGCGAGAATAATCGATATCGGCTCATATATCATGTGGCTGATATATGATAATCATCATAGGATGAAATGAGGATATTTTGACATTAATTATAATCAAAACGAAGACCAATATTTTTGACTTATTAATGAAGAAATTAAGGTTAAAACCTAAAAATCCACAAATAAATCACATTTCTCAATTACTATTTATATTTCATACAAAAGTATTTGATGGTTCATAATTTCGTGTATTTTAAAAGAATATCATCAGATTTTTTCATCATCTTTAAAATATATATCATCATGATATTTCTTCGATTCAGACAAGAATTTACCAAAACGATCTTTACGTTACATTGCTGTTAGTCATGACTTTTCTATTTAGTTATGTGCATATAGAATTCAGTGATGCGACATTTATAAAACGATATTTTCGAATATACATTATAATTATTATACAATTTAAACAATCATAGAGCTCAATTATACATGTATGAATTTTAAAACAACAGTTTTCAGAAATTATTCATAATAACGAAATTACGTTTCTAGAAAATTACTTTAATTTTAATTGCTGCTTATCACGGTTTAAAAAATATATTCAAGCGATTAGAGCAGTAGAATTAATAATTATAAACATATTTGCTACATCGATTAATATTTAGTTCCTCTTTGAAAGAATTGTATCTGTGATCAGTTCACACATTTATACAAACATCGATTAAAACCACATTTCAAAAATTAAATTAGCATCTAACATATTAAATAAAAGAATTGCCACAAAATATTTGAATTAAGATAAATTTTATTAAATTTTTTGTGATTTCCCATATATGCTGAAATATTTAAACAGATAATTCCATTTAAGACTCATCGGTTGAATTCAAAACATCCAATGATTAATTTGATAGATTTCAAAAATATAATGGTCATTCTGCAAAATTTCCCAGTAGGCATGTAATCCAATATTAACATAAAATTCTGTAATTTTGTGATTTCAAATGAATTCTAAATAAGGAATTTTTTAATAGGCATAGAAATTTGACAGTAATGCCTTTTCTTAGAATTTTATAATATTTGCTTATTATAATCAAAATATCTCTAAACATCTAAGAATATCTACATAGAATAAGTTTCAAAATAAATATAATGGATTAATATTCGAATTATACTTTAGTAGATATATAATTTTTATCAATTAATAACAAAAGGGGCATTTAATGGGAATTTTCGATAAAATATTTGACTTAGTAGCATGATTCCCTTTTTTAATATAATTGGTAATTATATGTATATTTGAGATTAAAGATTAAATTTTTAAGTTAATTTATTTGAAAATAGAGTGATAAAATCGTAACAATAAGATAATACGTACTTCAATGTCTTTAGGAACCATTTTTATTAAATGCGATGTATCAAAACTGGATGGTAATATCAAAGAATTGTTTTCATATGTTTGTGCTGATAATATATTTAATTCAGTGTCCGCATAAAAGAAAGTGTGATTTTGTTCTGAAATGCCTAACAATACATTTGTTATTGGAATAAAGTTGTCGACATGTAGAACATTTCCATCTAAAGTTGGTATCCATAGTCCAAAGGATTTTCCTCCGTCTTTTGATACGTACAAATATTGATTTGTATTTGCCGAAGATGAACAACTGTGATAGAACCAAAACAAAAAATAGTTTGGAGCATCTTTCCAAAATTTATAAAATAAGATTTTTTTATCGCGAACCTCGAAATCTATCTTCAATAATATTCAAATGATACTTTTGAGATTTTCGGGTTGGAAAACATTTTGTTTTTTTCACCAATCGACTTCAAAAATGTGTCAGCATGGCAATCGTGGAAGCATATGAGGATTATGAATATAGATCTAAACATGTTTCACTCGTAATTTCAATATATTTGAGTTAATACTTGTGTAACTGCTGAATTAAGAAAAATTAATTCACAATTTAATGACGGGTATTTAAATCAATTTTAATTGTTTATATTAGCAAATTATTGCTTTTTGATTGGTTAAAATTTAACAAAAATATAAAGTTGATTCTCGTTTAGTAATATATTAGCAAGCGAGCATCATGATCTGTTTTATTTTAAATGATATTGAAAATAATTGGAATTACTTTTTGTTATATTTATTAATCGCTTAAACAATTAAAGAATAAGGAAAAAACTGTTTATATATTGATCTAAACAAGTTAAAATATTTGAATAATTTTAAGGATTTAAATGAATATTAAAATTAAATGATGTTTTTATTTCATGTAATAATTCTATATCGATTATTTTGAATTTTTAATATCATTACATAATTTAATATGGATCACGTCATTTGTATCATTCTAGAATAAAAATGTGTGAACATTAAACGATCATCGTTATTTTACACACAGTTTTTATCATTTTTGTGAATTAGCAGGTTGATATTATTGAATATATATTTATTGTCGGATATTTATAAAATCAACTGTATTTCTTTTTATTTTCTCGTACAATTCGCTCTTTAAAATTGAATATTTTCTTATCAAGAATTTACATTATAATTGAATTTAGTTGTTGTATTTAAAGAGTCATCTCCAAAAAAAAGGATCATCTTCTTATATACCTCTATTTCTATAGAATTTTCGGATGCTTATTTGGCAAGCAAACGCATTCTCATTTACATTAAATTATCAGTTTTTATATTTTTCCCTGTTTAATCAAAAGTTTTTTTATTGCTTTTCATCAATCTAAAAAATACGCTTTTATCCTAAACTAGATTTTAATATTAAATCAAGAGGATCTACTGTACTACAATTCTATTCGCTTTCATTTTAAAGGCGATACCCAAATGTCAAATCAGAAAAGAAAATACTAAAATGTTTAAATCATTACATATTATATATATCACTTTATAAGTTTTAAATGATATAATAATAATATTTACATGAAAGAATGTTAGATTTGCCTTAACCACTATTAAAACAGAGAAATTTTGATAATATTTCAAATGAGTTAGCATTATTCACTGATTTCGACTTGTGTAAATGAATGATTATATACACCCAGATATTCCTTTAATAAAGCAACGATCAGCCATTTTTACATTCATTGCAAACAATTTTCAACTGTTTTACAATTTTTAATTAACATAAGCGCAAAAATAATCATCCAACTAATAAAACAGTATTGCTTGCTTTTACAGTTTTAGTAAGTGCGATTTTATCTCATTGTATTTTTTGATGATGGTAATACTATAATGTTAACGTAATCTGACATACATGATTCTACAATTATATAAAATCAAATATGTTCAGATGAAATTATTATCGTTATCTAGTTTAGGAATTATAATTTTGTGAAATCGTTCATGATATTCAGTTATAATTATATTTGTCTAAATATATGATCTTCTAAACGATTTATCTGAGATGTGCTAAGAAATTTTGTCTGAGTGTTAACTGTATGCACCAATTCTACGATTTACATGGATGTTTATTGATTATTGCTTTTCAGTCCTCATAAAAAACAAAGAAGTACCTTTCGTCTTTAGCTCAAAATTGGAATTGGCTGATCTTGCATAAAAATTTTAAAAGTGGAAAATAAACTGCACAGCGTAAAACATAAGAAGTATGAATCATGACGTTTTGGCGCCTGAGTGTTGATCGAAAATATGTTTTATCAAGCTCACCTTTAGTGATTGTGTTTTAGCGCCATAGTTTTAGTAAGATTAATATGGGCGCCACTCTTCAAAACGATTTTTGTATGGATTGACACCGTAGAGTATTATTGAATTATCGTTTGATTTGACATAGTGAAATTTCCGTAAATATAGGATGCGACGTTTTGGCGCTGTGCATAGTTGGCACATGCCTTAAGTTACTATGAGTCGGCCATCTAAATGTAGACAGAATATTATGCTCCAGCTTTTCACTTTACCATATTTTAGCATGAACAAATTGGCCATCTTTTAATAATTTGAATGATTTCGTAATGATATTTTAGGTAAAATGATTTTAGAGGTTTTGCCGTTGCCTTTTGACTCAAAATAGTTTTAGCGTAAGATATTGAAGTCGAGATATATTTTCGACACCATTATCTACAATAATTTATGGCGCGAAACATTAAATATTTTCATACATCTTAATGTTATTGAAAATGAGGCTTTAATGAATAATTTCGATATATGTATTTCATAGGTCAATGTGCACGAACAGGTTTTTACATTAATACATTCGCTTTATCAATATTAAAGAGTTAGTAAATGCAACGCTTTACATTGTTTGGTGGCGCAACACATCGATAACTTTGCGAAAATAATGAACATAATGTCTAATCTAGTTAATTATCATAAACATCCAGTAAATATATGATCCATTCAGAGTAATTTTAAGATTGCAAATATAGTTTTTAAAAGATAAATTAATTGTAGAATAGTAATTTGTTATAAACAAACTTGATAAATTTTTGGGTTAAGGCAGATTTTCTCATCCTTGGCGTCGAATGACTATTTTGAATGTTTCGACAAAAATGATTGAAAATGAGGGTAATTGTGTGTTCATAATTGTTAAAAGTCATATTGAACATATTTATTCTGTCAATAAATCAAATTATTTTTCTTAAATTGTCAATATAAGAAATACTTTTTGAATATATATTTTAAGTATTTAATGAATATTTAAAATAACTTAAACCTGATAGAGCTACACTTGTAATATGTTCTATCTTAAGTTCCAGATGCAAAAAAATTAACAGATGTTTCATTATATAAGATATTTACTCGTAAGCGCTTTAACCAGTATATTGGCAACGCGCATACTAATTTTAAATTTAATTAACAAATGATTGTTACTTACAACCTAACAATTTCCGTAAGCGTATTGGATAGTAAAAAAAGTATCGTGGAAATTTTTAATAATAAATATATCTACAATATTTGGTTATATCACTCGAATAATCCAATTATCACTTCAAATTATCTTTCATACATGTTTTATAATATTTTTCTTATTTTTGAATTGATTCATCAACATATTCTTCTTACATGGCCATATAAACAAAATATATGTATAAATATATTTTATAACAATCTTTCTATAAAAATCATTCTGTTATTTCTTAAACAATAAACATTTAATATACTGAGCCTATTTTACAGTAAATTAAATGATTTAACCTAAAATATATTCGGGTTAAACGAAAAGATTATAATTGTTACTTTCTCATAATTAACGTCTCTTAAGTAGAATTTCTTCAGTCAAACAACTTTTGCTTAAAAGTATGATGCCATTTATTCTAATTATATTTGGCAAATAATAAGTGTTATATATGAAATATTAAAGATGTCATGCCATAATATATTTCTTGAAAGATGTGGCCCCCATGAAACTCAAATTATAATTCAACAAAATCTCTCTTAAGTCCAATACATGTACTAGTCAGCTCTGCGTCAAAACGTCGCGCCTTCCTTTTATAAATATTACACATTTCAAATTTTAGCATATTTTTCAGAATATTCAAATGTTACCCCAAAAAATAAACACAGCTAATGATATTGCAAATATTTCTTGGGATATACCCAGAAAGCAAAACCTTTATGATGGAAGGAAGGATATCAATAGCACTCTGCCACAAAACGTCACGTACCCTATATAACATTACCAAAAAATATTCCGGATCATACTATAATATTCTTACATCTATGGAAAAAGCTGCAGTGAATGACGATTTTAATTTTTTACTGACTACACCATACGTATAGGGAGAGTCTGAAAATGTGATTTCCCTCAGTTATTATCATGAAGCTTAATAATCTAAACTTGTGCATATTCGTGGTTTTTATTATTAAAACTCATCAATTTCATGAAGCAATATGTAACTAGAACGCTGTTTATTTTGGAGGGGCGTAATTTTTTTCAAAAATAGATACAATGTGTAGAAGAAAGAGAAATAAAATAAATCAAGCATTTTTAGTTTGTAAATGATAAAATATTTTTAGATTTTGATAGAAAATATATCTATTTCAGATTTATAGATAAACTTTTTTTTATGAAATATGTCTCAATAATACTAAAAAGTATCCAATAATTAAATGGAATAATATATTAAGGATTATTATTGGGTAAATTTTCATTTTAACGTTGAAATAATTGTTGGTTTAGAGTAATTTTTGGATATATTTATACAAGAAATTTATTAAAAAAATTTGAATGAAATAAAAAAGAAGGGAAAAAGTAAAATTCTATCTTCACAAAGACTTTACGCTGATATATTCTCTCAAATCCAATAGTCTATTAATCTACACCGTGAGCGTATGATGTCTAAAATCAAGGTATTCACATAGATATATTTATTAAACCAAAGAAAAGATTGGCAAGTTAATCAAATATAATTTCCGTAAATTCCGTATTAAATATTTTATGTAAACCACTTTACATCGGTACGCAACATTTGTAATCTATGTAGACGTCTAACCTTGGTAAAGCACATACAATTTATATATATAAACATTAAATTTTCTTCGGTTATCTTAGTTTTAAAAAATATATGAATGTATATATTTTTGATCTATTTCAGTAAGTTACATATTCATGATGCCTTTTTAACAACTTTTATATTAAAAATAGTCGAATTAAAAAAAATAAAGCGTAATATCCTCAAAATTAGATGACCTAAAAAACATCGGACATAATATAATATCATGTGCATGTGTGTTTAGGAATTAAAAAATGTCAAAATAATTATTACAGATCTAACACGATCATATTGGCAAAGATATTCAATTCAGTAAACGACTATTTGTTATTCATCTTTGTAATTTAATTTAGCCAAAAAAGAGATCCGTAATGGTATAACACGTCAAACCCCTAGAATTTCGATAACAATAAAACCATTCATAAAATATATGATTGGCACATGCGCTGTTCCATACATTTATTAAAACTACATAGGTTTTGCGATTTACCCTATACTTAAATGTTCATTTAAATCACGATAAAACCCAATATGACGATATAAATATTCATACTACTGTGACAACCATAGATATTCAAGAGAATTTTGGAACATGATATTCTAAGATTTCACAATATTAATTAACGATTAATTTTATTAAAGACATATGATGTTCGAATTGAACAAGATTATTAGCAGATAATTAAAAACAAATTAATGCATATTCTCATTCTTTTTTTATTTTTTTAGTTGATCTTATGATGTCTGAAACAAAAAGGTTTTAACACAGCAAATCATCATCGACATCAATCAAAGCCTGGCTTGGCCTAAACTGTTCCGCCGTATTTAGTTCTGGATATTCATACGAGAAATCAACGCCTATATTTATTAATGTTCAAACATAGTATATTCTTCGAGATGCATGATCCATCACATAAATGTTCGTTAGAGAAACACGTATCTATATTCAAGTTTTATTGTACCTAGACAGTTTGCTTCATCAGAATTATCACCACAGTCATTCACAGAGTTGCATCTGATGTTATTACGAAGACATTTTTTATTTTTACATTGGAAACCAACACAATATTGTTCTAATATACTATATTTTTTACTTAGACAAGAAACATCATTATTATCACAAATGTATTCTTTTACTCTTTCCACTTCATCCGAACAGTAACAGTAATCTTCGGACCTTATTAATGTATCGCATATCAATTTACACGTTCTGTTTGAGTATGTGTGGCGTATTTCTATTGAACTTTAAAAATACCTGATATATATGTGATCTCAATATTTAAATCAATGGAGTTAGAAAAGTCGATATATGATACACGGTTCAACCTGTTTGACATATTGAGATCCGTATGCACCAACATGTCATTTTGGATGAAGTATAAATGTTGATGTACTATGTCAAAAGCAATAACATCATTGATGGTACGAATAACCTATTTTAGTGCATGTTCAAATTATGTCAATAAAACCTGTTTTTTATTTTACATAAATTTCGTTTAAAATATTCATATTATGAATGGATTTAATTTCGTTTAAATTGTATCTTTGTTTTCAAGTCTACTTTTGAAAGTCTAAGCAGTTAAAATTATGTATAAATTTTTATGCCTTTGAAAATTTACTCCATATTAATTATTGTGTTTTATATTTTATTCTCAAAAAATTTGTAATAATAAGATACCTTTATAAAATAACCTCATATCTTTATATGAATAATTTATTTTATGTCAAGGTATCACCGATTTTTTGATAAAAATAGTCAATTTCAAACATGAATAAACTAAATAAATTTATATGTTTTTCTTAATTTAAATTACCTGGAATATTGCTGTATAATATCAATGTGTTTATATTTAATAACGAAGATAACAGTAAAAATTCAAAATTTAACTCGAGATATTTTTTGTAATTTTTCTGTACTTTTAACTTTACAATAAAAATTTTAGAGTAGGAAACTATAATTTGTAAGCAATCTATGATGAAAATATGCTTGTATTAAAACATTCCCTTTAATCATTGAATGAAATATGGATATAATCTTAACTAACTGTTGTATCTTAACATAATTCAAAATGGTTTTTCGTCACACATATATTGAATATTTCATAAAAAATACATTATAGAAGTGTTTAAGATTTATGAACTAATATATGAATATTCGCAGTAATTAATGACTTGGACGATATAAAACAATAAACATAGGTTTATATGAATTACATTTAGAAGAAAGCATGAAAAAGCATGTAAATGATACACAAAATTGATTTAACTAAAATGAAATTTTATTAAATTTTTTGACTAGGAGGGTTATGATAAAACGTATAGATATATAAATTTTAGATATGTAGTTTCTATATATATTCATATATTTTGAAATTTAAAAAAAAATTAAATACCTTATATTGTATAGACATATTAACGATATTGTATTTTACAATAAATAGGGTTTTATTCTCAAGTTGCCAAATATGGTATTTTTTCTCAGGGCAATATACATATTTCATTATTTTATCCTCAGCCTTAAGGCATTTGATGTTGGAGAACAAACGATAATAACATATATGACCAAACTTTACAAATGAAATCGCACTTCAATCACTATAAAAAATTACAATGTATATGTGTGAAAATGGAAGGCTGTCACGTTATGAGATAGTAATTTTATCGAATTTCTGACTGTTGATATCGAAAATAAACGATGTTTGGTGTCTAATAAAAACAGTTGACAATTCGAATAATCATATTTCATTGAAATTACTTCGAAACCGAGTCTATAAAGCAATGTTTCACCAGTATTAAATTCCTCATTATTATGTTGGAATCGGCGAATTATTCGATTATCATATAAATAAATTTCCTCGTGTTTTAGGTCTAATGCGATCGAAATTTTTGAACTTATCACTAGAGGAAGCAATAATTTTTTGAAATTAAGACTTGGAAGATAGTTTCCTTTGTAATCAAGCACACTTTCCATGACACGATCCTCATATAATACAGATATTAGAACATTGAAATCTAGTTATAAATTCAGGTACCTTTGCTGATACAGTAATCTGAGAATTCCGAGGTTTCATTCGAAATAATCTTTTCAGGGTAACATAACTCAGGATCTAGTTTGGCGAAGCTAATAAACATCAGTTTTACCCGTCCAACTTGTTTAGTGCAGTACCATCATCTCGACATGCTTTCACAGGTAAAGAAAAACTGGAATATGTTTCAAATACGCACAAATTTTCTTGGGAGTAATAATTTGGTTTACTATGATAAAAATTATGATACCAGTGAAAGTCTTCCAGTGAACATGGACATGGTTTAATAGTTGCCATTATTTGAGATCGTTTATCTGTACATATAACCATCGCATTTTTCTTCAAGTAAGAAATCTCGCTCCCTTGAAAGCAGTTTCCAAAGTTTCTATATACATACCAAATTTCGAAATCTTCTTCCGTACATTCTCGATCTATCATCCAAAACAAACTACTTAATATGCTTGAAAAATCGAATGTGAAAAAGGTGTAAATATTTTTACTTTCTTTGTAATTTATGGCTGCGATAACGTTACTGTTTGGTGATTCTAGTGAAGTAATATATATGAAGTTCTGCGCAAATACATATTTCTTGTACCATGTCCATCCTTCATCGTAAGAATACCAGATTCTACCAGGCTCTTTTTCTGTACCAAGCATAAAACCAGAAGATTTGAAAATTGTCAAATTTTCGACTTTTGAATTTAACATTTTCCATCGTTTCCCGCCATCGAATGAAACAAAGGTACGTCGATTAATAAGGCATTTTCCATGATACTTTCCCTCAAATTTTACAATCCATTTTTCAGGAAAGGTATTTGTAATTAAATCATCAGAGCATTTAAAATCCCATTCAACGCCGCTTTTTTTATTTCCGCAATCAGATTCACCGTCCTTAAATCCCATTGGCATAAAATTTTTTCCATTATCGAAAGATACATAACTTCTTATATGTCCATTATCTTTTTTTAAATTAACGTAAATTATACCCGGTAGATGGGGGTTGATTAACACGGAACATTTCTCGTCCGTCTCAGAATATTCAGCCAAATCGCAAATAATTTGAACTAATTGATCATACTTATTCAATGTAAATAAGCATCTATTATGTCCATTTTTCAATAGAATGATATAAAGGGTTCCATGCACATAGAAATAATCATCATATTTTTTGTGTATACTGAAATCTATCCTTCCACTTAAATGACTGTGATTAATGATTATTGAGGTTTTGTTTTTATCATTTTGTATTGGCCAAATTTCAAATAATTTGATTTTTTCGAGTGACTATTCATCAAAACATATTACCTGATCGTATTCAACCACAATAAAGTCTTTGCGGATTTGGTGAAATTTTTGTACATTTTTAAATATACGTATTTCAGAATAAGTATTTGAAACGTCGAGAATTCTCAACTGATTGTTGGCTATATTATTTTATCAGTCACATACCTATATAGATGATCAACGAGGTATTACGAATCCAAGATGCTTCGGCAACATTATCACTTATATATTGAAAATAGTTTCCATAATTGTGACTTATGTATAACGCAAATACGCGACCAGTTCTCTAAAATTAATAATTAAAATCATATCGAATAGCATTCAAACAGAAAATGAACAGCGCATATTTGACAATTAAAATAGTTAATTAAGATATAAAAAAATTCTATTAGAGGTTTCATCAAATATTGTCTGTATTTCAATATCATTGATGACTTTTTCTATAATTGAATTGATTTTAGTGATTTTATTTTAATGTCTTTTTAATTTACAACTATCAACATACGTTCTAAGATATCAGACCACCTATTAACTCTGATATTGTTTAAAGTACATGGGATTAATATTTTTTTACGGAAACATAATACAAATCTAATAAGTTTAAATTTACAACTATATTTAAGTTTTGTATAGATTCTAAAACGTGTAATATTACTATAAGCCATAAGTTTCTATCATTTTGACATGCTTCCTCTATGATAAAAACGATATCACTGTTATATATGATACAAAGTTTTATTGATATGGTATATTTTTATTGAGTACGATCTTGGGTTTTATTTATCATAAAATTCAATTGAAATTTTTGGAGTGGTTAATTAAGGAAATTTTAATTATACACACATTCTCATTAAAAAATGTGTGAATGTTATGTACCTTGGGTTATATTTAAATTATGAGAATTTAATTTCCACGGAAAACTATCATGGAAAATAAATTTAATTGCGGCATTTTCTTCTTCAAAATATAGTAAATTCTGCCATATTCTCGATAATTGTTGACATGATTTTGATAAAACGCAAAAATAGGCAGAGTTAACCAAAATGATAGTTAAATGAGATGACAATCATTTATTTATAGCGAAATAACACCAGTATTTATTTCTGCCTATTTAGCGCAGTAATAAAGGTCTCATATAATTTATACAAACATATATTTCAGCTGTGTGTTCTTTGATTTTTAAAAGAGTGTTACATTTTTTCAATTGTCCAAAATCTCATTCATCAGTACTACATTGTCGATCTGAATCCAAAACAACAATAGGAGTCGAAAATTATTTATATTCGTTGAGTCATGTTGAGGATTTCATTTTTGTCATTGCAGAAGCTATATTAACATCCTTTGACATTCTATTCGATTGCACGATTCTATTAAATATATTCTTTCAAATAATTAAGAATTTACTTCTTCGTACTTACTTAAGTTTACATACGTTTATATTTTTGTATATATTTCGGGAGATCTCTTATTTTTTTGACTTCATTTTGTAGTAAAATCGATTTAGCAGCTCTAACAACATGTCACTGCTTTAAAACACAGACAAAAATTATGTGAAGGATTGTGGATCCTACCTATTTTAGATACTCTACGATTTCTTTGTCTAATTTAATGCTATGGATATTTTTTGATTTTGATTTGATCGTTTTTGTGCATGGAAATTGAAGATAACCCAGAAATTACGATATATTTAGAAATATCAATTATTCTAAGATTTAATGGAAAATTGTTAAATGCTAAAAGAAAAGACACGGATAAAATTAGACGATTTGTACTGTGATATATATTTTATATAAACAGTTTGATGAATATTAACTATAATTATCATTAATATGATCAAAGTTGACATTTTATTAAAAGAATGGCAAATGAATCATATCGGTATTCCAAAGAGAATTAAAACCAGTGGCGTTTACATAAAATGTTTTTGGTTAATTCTAAATATCGATTATTATATTTTTTTTAAACATATAAATATAAAATGATCGTTTTTACTTACCTTAGAATCTTTAGTTACAAGTTTATATATGTAGGATGGCTCAAAATCTGATGGAAATAATAGTTCTCCTGCATTATACTTTTCTATCGACAATAAATTCAGATTCGTATTTATATACAGGAATGATTTGTTTAAACTTGATTTACCAAATACAACGTGCTTAATAGGGACGAATTCATCGACATACACTGGCAAGTCATCAGTTTTGATTAAAGAGTCAATGAAAGTTTTTCCACCATCTTTTGACAAATGCAAAACTTGATTTGTTGGATCTTGAATTGCATTTTTATCAATGAAATTTAATATGAAGAAATTTGGAGCTCCTCTCCAAAATATAGGATGTAGCAATTTCTTTGACGAAAATTTAAACTTAGTCTAAGGTGAAAAATTATCGTACCCTTGAAGTTTTGACTGAAAACTGACGAGTAATTTGGTCACTAATAAGTTTCAAATTGCGTAAAGACGATGCAATATGTAAGTATATGACCAAAGTTGAATATGTTTTGAGCATATTTCTTGTGTTTATCAGGAAAATATTGTGCTTCAATGAAGGTGTGAAGATTTGATGGATTGAAAACTTCAAATCGAATCTTTATAACAAAATACAATTGTTCCTATTAAAAAATTATTATTTAATATTTGAACATTTTTAATCAAATTACTTTGATTGTTTTTAGTGTTAAATATATCATTAATTCAATAATATTTATTTTCTGATTGCATTAATTAATCAGATAAATGTAAAGACATAATTAAACTCAAATCAATTAAAATTTCATAATACTAAATTGCATTCACTTAAAAGTTTTAATGTCCAAATACTAATTTCAAATCCTTTAGCATTTTGCATCGTTCAAAAATTTTAATAAAGTTTGCGAGATTGGTTTTAAAAAAAGCATTGACATATAGTTTCTTTTGTTCAATTTGTCTTTAAAAATATTATCAGAATTAAAAACTTATTCATGTTAGATATAGTGTTAGTTTTTCTGAAAAATTATTAATTATGGGGTAATTTAAAAATATTACTTTCCGATTGATATATATTTTCTAGTTTTAATATAAAAAATTATCTAATGAGATATATTTTAATCAACCAAGGATGTCATCACATTTTTAAATGATCGTTTACAATTATTAGTTTGTTAAAATTTTTATCGAAATTTCAATTTTAACATCATAAAAATAAATATAAGTTTTAATGTTTAGAATATATTCAGAAGAAAACTATCAATATTTCCATTTTTTAACTCCTTTGAACTTTACAAATATGCATTAAACCTGACATTAAACATTTTGTTTGCTTTAATATTTTGACACAGGACACTCAAGTATACACTTTAATTTTTATTTTGTTTTGCATGAAAATAAGTTCGAAGTATTTTGATACGGTAATTAACGATAGCCTTTGTGGTTGATATCCAATTTTATTGTCCATAATTGTTTCATAAGCACTACTTTATTTTTCTTTCATTCTATTATTGATATCCTACTTAAATTATACAGAGACACAAAATATGTACAATCTGTTGTATTTTGCACTAATATATTTATAATTTGTAGTGATGTATACGTTTTGAGTGAATATGGTCACAATAGATACCATGTGTTATAATATTGTAACGGGGATCAACCTATTTTCCAGATCGTTGCATCAAATTTTTTGTGACTATAAGCCATTTTGACTCTTTTTTTATAAATTTGTAATAAATGTGTTGTATCGAAAAGGTTAACAACTAGAGAGAATTTTAAATTTGTTTCTAAGATTTATAAATATACAAAGTCCTTTTTGTTGAAATATGACGTAGAATATAATAATAACAACAGCTTTACCATCTATTTGATATTGAGAGTACATATAGTTCAAATGTTGAAATTTCTAAAAAAATTAGAAAACCTGTAAAGAATAAAAAATAAAATTTACGATGCACAAATGTCGCAATCATTATTGTGTTCTTCCATTTGGTAAAAATAGTCATTTCGTGAGATTGGGATCACGAAGTTTTCCAAACCTATATTGTTTGCCAAAATTTTGTTTGACAGGTTATTTATATGAATTAGCACAAACGCTCCTCTGTTTATTTTTAAGAATTTGATCGTTTTTTCAATATATTTATATTAAATCACTAAAAGACAAACATTTTATCAAGTAATTAGTCTCATAAAAATAGTACTGATTTTTCAATTAAGCCAAATCCCAAGAAATCAGTTTTATATAATTTTATGCTAAACAGACCCATTATCACTAGAGAAAATCCGATAACCGATATAGGACCGAAAATTCGAGGTTTACCACGTTATTGTGTAAAAAGTATTCAATCATGTTTGAAATGACATAGTATGTATTTTTTATTTTCCACGATTGCGATGAAACCAATAAATCGCAAAATTGGAAAATATTTAGGATAATTTTTTTCATAAAATTAGCTAATAGAGATACCCTTGAGGAATTACCCGTATTGGCAAACCATCAATTGCCCTTATCTTCAATAGTCACAAAATGTATTTTGCTTGGTACTACTTGTAAATGTTTATTTACCGAGAATTTAAATACATTTACGTTTAGGGATATTAGTATATTAGAAAATTACTTGTAAACAAGCTAATTATAGTAACCTGAATAACTTTTCAAAACGAATGGAGTATTTCTTATAGTAACGTATAAATGAAGTGTGTATGAATGTTTTCTGACATATCTACCTATTCGAAAAGGTGTCAATTTTATTTAAATCTCGTTTATGGATTAGTTTAAGAAATTATCTGAATATATTTAAATGATGAAAATAATTTCCACATATTGAAAAGTGGATAAGAATATATGTATAATGGATTATTTAATTCGTTAAAAACGGCTTTTTAAATTCGGGTCTGGAAATTTTAGACTGTGATCATTTTTTACCGATAAAAATTTTTCAAATTTAATTCGTAGCCTTTTTCATTCATGACCCTAAAAAAAGTTTAAAGTCGCAAATTTTAAAAATTCTAACCTATTCATATAACTGAAAAATTGTCAGATAGATACTATATTTGCTACTAATATTAGTTAATTAGCAAATTAGCTGTTAACTTTACTGAATAAATACATTGTAATGTTTTAAAAAAATACTTTTTTGCTTTCTTTAAATTTATATATACAAATTAATATCTTATGGATGTTCCAAACATTTACAAGCATTGATACAAAAATGAAAATTATTACGGAAATTAACTGACATTTTACAAGACTATAAGATAAATATTCTGCTTTTCATCCCAATCGAAGCATTTATTTTGTCTTATATTCAAATATATTTTTTAATTTAGAAGATATCGCCTGTTTAAACATTAATCGCCTAGAGGCGTCTGGTAAAAATTTACTGTATAAATCTAGAAAATTAGATATTGTTGCATGTTATATCCAAGAATGATTTTAAAAATCATTTTAGGAAAACGAAAGCAATGAATTTTGGGATAAATGTCGTGATATTAACGACATAATATATTCTACATGTGCTTATATTCAATATGGTTGGTATAAAAACAGAATATAGGCCTTACATACTTTCAATGAGACATACAAAAATGAGACATCACCAAAGCATAATATAAAAAATTAATAAATATTTATTGCTGTTAATTACAAATCTGCCTAAGAAAAAAGAGGTGTCTTAATTTTTGATATTTTTTGCAGATGTTGTATTTGCGATTGTGTAGAGTAATAAACGATTAATTTGATAAAAATAATATGATTCCAGTTGTAAAACGCTCATATTTTTAAAAGTATCGTTTAGATACACCATTTTTAGAGTCGTATAACATATCAAATTTATTCATTTATATTAATAGGTATAAAAAAATATATGAAATTATATTCGATATATACTGGGTTTTCCGTTCAATTTCGACTTTTTTCCTTTCAATTTCGTCACTTTTTGGAAGCAATAATAAAATGAATAAAACATATTTGATGTTAAAAACTATGAATCATGAAAAAATTGAGAGAATAATGAAGATGTTCTCTCAATTCTAATAAATGTTTTAATATTTATGTACCAACCATCACAGTGATCTTCAGTAATCTATCTCACTCCGTTATTCATAGACATCCAAAGTTACTCTTCATACATGCAATTAGATCTATTGACGATGTTTCTCCATTTTCTGAACATGTTTCGATGGGATTTATAAATGGAGAGTATCTGGTTAGATACTCAATTTGGTTACCTCTCGTATGGACGTCTTGTTTTATCACATCACATGTATGAAACGCGGCGTTATCCATTATGAAAACACATGAACCTACAGAATTATTTTCAAGGTCATTCATCAAAATACCGATATAGTATTTAAGGTGTCTATATTATCGGGATGATGACTAATTTCGAAATATAAAACACCACTTTTTGTGATCGAGCAGCATGCGCTGATATTCTTTGAGCTCACATTTTTTATATTTGAAACTGAGGTTGTTCCAAAGAGACTCGGCCCTTTTTTGATTCACATGCTGACATTGAACCCAAAAATATATAGAAAAATTATGTTTCTCGACGCAAATTGTTCTTCTATAAATGTAAACCTCTAAGCGTAGGCTTTCCTTTTAGAATGGTATGCTCATCATTTCTCTTTTCTGGAATAGCTGGAACAGACCAATGAAAAATGCATATAATCCAAACATCTACAAATAGTGGTGTGAGCGAACTCAATGGAAAATTCATTGTATATTTTGATCGATAGGATTATAAAATGGATTGTGCAATTCTCTTAATGCAGATTTGGGAGGTCATTATGTATGCGTTTCTTCGGCCGCTCGTTTTTTTCTCTACACTTCCATCTGTGTGAAATTTTTTTAGAATACTAGATATGGATGATATAGGTAAATGTTCATATTGTGATATTAAATGGATTGTGATTTCAGCTAGATGAGCGGCTATAATTCTTGATATTCTTCCATCATCAATCTGATTTTATTTATAGCGAGGTTCTGCTCCTGCCCTTGAACTAATGAATTCTATCACTAAACTATTTCAAATTCATTACTTGGTTGAATTTCTAAATCTTCGGCTTGAATTATGCTTCCCATTTAGAAAGTGACGAAATTTAATGGAAACCCCTCCAATCAATTAAAATGATAAACATTTTAAAAATGTTGTCGAAAGCTACAAATTAACATTTATTTATATTCTACCAGCTTAATTCGATTTTTCGCCGTTGTTAGAACATATTTATATCTTAAAAATTCTACAAACCTTACACATGTGGTACTGTTATATTTGTGTGAAATCATTTCGAAATCATAAATTCAGACTTCGGCAAATTTTATTAATTTTACCTTGTGAAAAAACAAAACATAGTAGAATATTGAAATGATTTTCATATAATAAAAGATACAACCAGCCAAACTATTTCGACATATCATCCGTGTTTGATAGAATTAATAATTGTAAACATTGAACAGCCCTATCCTAAATTTGCGATAACTTAGATGTAATTGACTTAATTCTGCTCACGCAATCCATGAATTAAAACAGAATCATTTTTTAAGGATCGTAATTCATACATATAATGATGTGTATCTATTAATGAGACAATGGCTAAACTGAAACTGGCCAACTTAAGTATAACATTTGATATATTACGAAATTGTAATATTAAAACGTCAAACTTAGTGTTTGTAAAATGAACTGAGAGTCCTCGAACATATTTTTCAAATTTCAGGATGCATTAATCACTTTAGTCACGTTCGTAAACCACATTTTACAAAATTTTATATATGTATAATTTTTTAGATTTTCTTCATGTCAATTTCTTTGAAACGCAGAATTCTAGACGCTGACAGATAATTTCTAGTCTCTGTTATCAAATTCGAAGGTACCTGCCCGGTTTTTGATAGTTTTTTGATCATAACAATCCATATTCTTTGAGCATATGAGGAAAAATTACATACAGATCTTTTTTGAAAATCAAAAAGATGGTGGAACGATGTTTAATTATTTTTATTAAACCATTAAGTTTGCATTAAATATTGATATTTAGCTTAAACGTTGTAAACAAATTTATTACATTTTGTTAATTCGACGATTGATAAAACGATTTATAACCGAGATGAATTATTTAAAAAATGGAAATGAAATGATTTTTAATTAATTATTTCCTATTTTAAAAAAATTCTTTAAAAATATTTATTTGCTAAATGAGAAATTTTTTTGTGAAATATCGAGATAATATTCTTTCCCAAATTTTCATTCTAAAATGTATGAGTGGTTCAATCAATATATACACGAATATGATCTAAATATTTTAAATTTTCTGGACACATAAATTAAACATTTAAATAGATTTTTCAACAGTGATCCTTATGATATACTAGAACGTTAGTCACCTGATCAACACAATCGATTTCGAGTATCTGAGTAGAAGCTGCTTTGATTGATGGCAGGAGAGTATTTTTTGTCGAAATTAATCAGGCCACAATTTTAAATACCCCCTACCAAAAGAGAATTTGAATGTGATTCAATTATGACTAGTAATGACAATTAAACAGATGTTATTTTAATAAATTTATAAAATGTTTTCTGGGTTGCTAAAATAAAATTAATCTACATGAACTGAATTTATCGAAGTTTAATAGTTGTAACGTCGGATATCAAGAAATTCAATGTAACTCACTCTATTGTTAATAATACAGCACCATATTGTCAGATCTCAGAGAATGACTTCGTTAGTTTATACGTCAACAAAGCGATTGGCCTTTTCGTATGGCAGCAAAATTTTTTATGATATGCAATATCTTCAGTGTAACGTCGGGAAATCTTATGATGAAAAATGGTGTCGCATAAAAATACTGAATATTGCATAAACAAGATCACCATGGTTTCTCATAATTGACTAAAATTTTGAAATTAAATATTGATGCGATAATATTACTCTATTCATCACGCGATTGTCATAGACTTCTTGTTGACATTCTTAATCTAAAACAATTATTGGAGCCCTAGAGACGCAGAATACAAGTTCTGCTAGTATGATCATGAAATTTTCATTCCAATTAAGATTTAAGGCCTTTTCAGATTTTCCAGATCCTTATTACGTCCAAGAAATACGAGATGATATTAAAATCGGGAAAGAGATATATTTATATAATTGAGCGTAAGGTGTTTTCTCTACAATACGGCAGAGATAAAGAAAGTATTCATATCTGCAGTTGACTAAACACCTATCTATACCCCATTTTTACCGAGATTGTGCCTCTATGATGAGCAATTAAATAGATTCTACACTCATCAATTTCAACTAAAACTTCCAAACATCCCAATATTATAACTTCGTCTCCAGATTTGAATTATTTGATTTTATTAAGAAGTTTGCTAAAAGTCTTCCTGGTAGTTGAAAAAGTGTTAATCTCACAACTTTGCGTTGTTTATTGTGTTCTTCCTTAAATGACAAAGTTAATAAACGTATTTGCCTTAATATTACATTCTTATAATCTTATGTTTGAAAATATAATATTACCATAGAAATTAAGAATAATAGAATTTGCATATGTTTACTCTTTATATTATGGATAATTCTTTGTTGGATTTTATCAGAACGTTGATAATGTAAAAAGCGATATCGTGTCATAAATAAATTAGGGACACTTTTGAGAGAACTATACGTCGAGTTTTCGAATTGTTATTAATATAAATAAATCACTGACAAAATATGTATAAAAAAATTTAAACAAAATTATTGTATACATGATTCAATACTATATTATACTAAAAAT
>JWZT01004658.1:69932-126302 GCA_000827895.1 Thelohanellus kitauei
TATTGGGACAGGTGGGATTTGAATTTGACACCAAATAAATTACAGAGATACTATATCATCTATTTAACCTTTGTGGCGTTTCCAATTATTGACCACGACGTTCACCCCGATTTACGAATATTGCTAGAACGTTTGCATACATCATTTCGAAAATTTTCTAAGAAAAATAAGTTTGTACGTTTCAGTAACAAAAATCTATTTCAATTCTTGCAATATTATATCAAGAGTTTTATAACGCTTAATATTCGAATTTCACTTTTAGATGAAATATATCTTCATGATGAATTAGAGAAGTTGCTCATAGAACCATCGTATAGTATTATTTTGTTAATTCATAGAACTCCTATGTTGTTTCCTTGTGAGTCAGATCCTTATTGATATTTGTGATCATCCAAAGTTGTCAGAGTGCTATTTTGCCACTGGTTTTGGAAATGCAAAAAGGTTCTTGAAGACTTTAATATTGTCTCTAAGTGATGATAAATATTGTAAAAGAATTCAACAGGACCAACGATTATCATTCTATCAAAATCTAAAGAGCAAACATCTCTTGGTGATTGAAAAAGATTTCCTAAATAGCCTGTTTTCAAGATGTGAGGCTCATATCTTTGATGCTTGTAAAGCTGAATTGCCTGAGGTATACATAAATTCTGCATACAAAATTTTTACGCAATTACTGGCAAGTATTATACATTCATTCCACGAATCAAATATATTGGATGAAAACGAGGCAAAAAATTTGGATAAATTGTGTGATGATTTTTCGAAGGGCAAATCAACAATTATAAACAGTCATGATATACCGGGAGCTATGTTGGATTCCCACCCTGATTCAAATTCATCATCAAATAAAATTTCATTGCATAAACTCTCATTCAGGGATCTTTTAAGGCTGTTTGTATTAATTTACGAACAGAAATTCATTTATGGTGATGAAAATTCGAAATTTACTTTCTTTTTTTGAATAGATGATATATTACATTTTGTTTGTTTGTTTTTGATATTCATATTATTTATTATGCAACTGTAAATATGTTTGTTTTATATTAGAAAGTGACATTTATCGATTATACATTGAAGCCGAAAGTATATTTGATTCTTTCACTATGATGGTCATAAAAATGAGAGTGAATACATTCAGACCTTCATCATTAAGCTAATCCATCTTTGAAAAGTATGCTTTGACCATATCATAGACTGATGTGGTTAGACTAGATGGCTTTAATGTTTTCTAAATGGCATTTATTTTCGAAGCAAAGTCAGTAATAGAAAAAACTACTTCGAAAAAAATGAAATCGTTTTTCAATCCCATCCATATAATCAGAAAAGATTGAATGCTGGTCCAGTTGATTCCAGTGTTATTCTCTCTCATATCATTTCATTTTACCTTTATACGTTCAAATGAATTAAAATTGTCACTAGAAAAAATTGTGTTTTTTAAGAATATATTGAGTATTTTTTGTCTTGATTGGTTGTATTCCATTTGCATGATATTTAATCCACATTTGACGCTATGGCGCCACGTTCATAAATATATAAAATTCATAATTAAGAATCTTAAAATTCAAACACAATATATATACTTTTGTTGAAATTTTATAATTACATTTTATAAGAAATTTGAGAAATAAGGCCTGCCATATATTACTGAATCCGCGCATGTTCATTGCAACATGACAATGAATAGATTATTTTAAATTTGAATTTTATATTGTTTTTGTAATCAGCAAGGTTAACCGAAATTATATGTCAAGTTTCATGTATTTAGCATAACTGGAAGTTGGTTAATAAGGATTACACGATTTCAAGACCGACTAAAAGAGAGTATAAGCTGAATAAAATTTTGTAAAACAGGGTAATAAAACTGATGAAATTCTAACAAAAATTAAATGAATGCAAACATGTCAATCAAATATATTTATAGATAATCTAAAGTATGTTTACAGATCTGGTCAGCTAAATTTTAACTTTTTGTTGTTTCAAAATTATTAGAATAATGTATACATTAAGGAATTTAATCCAAACACTTTCACTTCATTCAGAGATTTAGATTTCTTTCAAATCAATCAATTCATAAATATCCACGTATGTAGTGATTTGTTCATAATAAAAATTTGCTAATACGTGAATTAAATGAGTTTTACCCAGTAACTTTAAGACTCGACTTAATAACGCAATCAAACATAAGCCTTAGAAACAAATTAATATAATTTTATACATCGATAAATTCAAACAATATTTTAACTGAGTTAAATTTTGTTAAAACGTTTACTTTAATTAATTTTACATTCAAGCTATCTCATGTAAAAAATATTTTTTAGAAAATTCAAATGTTAAATCAAAATGTTTGTAAGGAAAAACAGCGATACTAATATTTACACTATTCTTCATCCAATATGTCCATGCATTTCGATCAATAGGCCCCAATATTCAAGAAAATCTATCAAATAATTTTTGAGCAGAAAAATTGATATTTTAAAAAAGTTCTCTCTGTATCGATCATGGGGAAAAGCGCATAAGTTATGCAATCCATCTGACACAGTCGTTTATGGGATATATGAGTAGGATATTCTAAGTTTGTTCACATGCAGATGTTATTCTTGAAGTTAATAAAACCATAATTATAATACTTATTTGTCTTAAGAAAAAGATTTGATAGAATTTGATTATTATAAATTAGGACAAAGCAAGATTTTATTCAATTTAAATTATTTTAGGTTTTCACAGTGCCAAAATCTGACATTTATAATAAAGTAATACTCATCCGTTAACGGTTAATTTCAAAGTTAAAAAATTCGCTACAGTTGATCAGGTGTAATTTAAATGCTAAATATCTATTCTTAATACCAATGGCATCATCTATCATATGTATGAAAAAGACTGTGCTTACTTTGCGCATGAATAGAAGCGACATACCGACATATTATTTTGGTCGAAATCTTTTTGTAATATGTTTATTGATAAAAATTTCAATCATATTAATTGAAACCCTCAACATTTTTGATGAAAAATAGTGTAATTCCTAAAATACAACATTTATTAAGGTCGGTGAAATTTTACATCAAATATCATCTTTTATGTATATAAATTCAGAAAAAAAATATTGATTAGATAATATTTGTCTTTTTAATGCAAATTTTTGAGATATCTTGTCGAAATTCGGAATTTAAAAAGAATTCTTTGGAGGATTAGATGATGATAATACAAGAATGTCTCGTATTATCATGAAATTTTAAAATCGATCTCAGATCAAAAAATATACAAATTGTACAGATCTCTATAGCTTCGAAGACCATAGAGATGATTGTAAAACCAGTTTAGATTTATGTTGATACAATTGACACGATGTTTTTTTGTTCTACACGGTCCCTCATCAAGAAATTCATCTAGATCATTCATTCGTTTGACTCCGTCCTATATGTATTTTTCCATTAAAAGTGTACTTCTGTGATACTCATTTTAGTTAATCATACACTCGTTGAGTTCAAATATCACTTCAAGATCTGTAACTTTAAATTATCTGATTTTACAGAATGGTTTATACACTAAGTTGTCATGTCCTTTCAAACAATGTTGTTTTGGTAACCGTTATTTCGCTATCGTGTTCCATTTTTAATAGACAATATCTCAAAACGTTCGTTTTCCTTCAGTTGGCGAAGATCTAATATTTCTATTCGAAGCTAAAAATCAATTTCCGTAATACTTTGGGATAGAATTGGCATGAATTATCTGTAAGTGTTATGGTATATGCATTGTTGTATTTTTGCTTTTGTATTGATAGATGATTCTTTTTCGATGACAAGTTTTATTCGCTAACTAATAGTATTTGAATGTTTCATAACATTAATAATAAGGCTAAAGCGTGCTCAAAGAAAAATATACAGATAGATATTATAAAGACTAATGTCTAAGTTGCCTCTTTAAATACAGAATAAATACATTGACAAAATAAATATGAATATACCTTAAAAATGAACACATATAATTTCTTTAAACAATCGTATAACCATAAATTAAAATATTGTTCAAAGTATGTTGATTAAATGGTCCATTATTAAAAAAATATCCCACTTTCCAATTATCCATTTAACAAGATTTCAATATTCTCTTTATATCTTCTTGAGCCAAAATAATTAATTTGTTTTCACAGCAGTGTCCGTTCGAAATTTTCATATATTTCTAATGAAATTAATTTTAATCTCTTATTTCTATAAGAAATCCCGTTTAATTTAATTGTGATAGTTGAATGGAGAAATAAATGGGGTTGATACTCTCAACATTGCAGAAGATCCTGTGTTTCTTGTCAGTGACAAAAACGAATTTAAACCTGAAAATTTACCAATTAGAGTATACTTGATCGAAGTAGACCCATATTCTAAAGTATATCGTGAATATTTAAGAACGAATTATTGTTTTTATATCTATGATGATATTACCTAAATCTTTAGATAAGACGGTGCTCCAATAAATTGGTGATAAACGAGGCTAACTCTAGATTATTGTAGCTCATAACTTTTTAATATAGTTTTAATTTCCTAAAAAAAAATAGAAATTAGGCAATGAAAAAGCGCCATATTATCCCTGTTAATTAAATATATATTCGATAAGGCTGTTCTTCTGGTAATCACAAAGAAAAATTTGATAAATTCTAATTTTAATTCACTCAAAATATTTGGAAATTGTGACTAGAAAATAGTATTTTTTATATCTTAAAATAAACAAATATAAAAATAGCACATTCTTAATATAAAAAAATGTTAGCAGCATTCCGGTATTTTATTTTCAAAATTTTCTAGTATTCAAAAAAAATTCATTTCAAAGAATACAAGAAAAGTTTGTTAATATTTGTGCGAAATTTAAAAAGAAAAAGCTTGAAAATGTTCAATGTCAGATCCAGTGCATTTTGCGTAAAAAATATTTTATATAAAAATGACGGATTAAATCAATAACTCAAGAATAAATTCATATTATCGGTTTAAAATATTTAAAGTTTTCAATATTTGTTTGAATACGCTAGACCCCATCGTTCGATGTAAAAATATCACTGCTTATATGTCATATTTTAATATATTATTAATAAAAATACTAGAGCCGTGTAGAATAAAAATTCACATTCATGATTTACCATCCTACTCATCAAAGCTCAATCATTTAATTGTGGTTAGATCCTGATCAAATATTATGTTCCATGAAATACTAATTCATTTGGAATTCAATATTTTATGTTCGTGAATGTAGAAAAGAGATATAAATTCTCCTCGACACATTTAAAAACGTTTATTTTGAAAATTTGGCCATTTTATACCATCTTTAGAATGTATAGATATTGGAAGTTATAAATTTTGAAAAAAATCTATTATATTCGTGATCATTAATGAACTCGTTTAAATGATATTGGATCAATGCTGATCAAAATAAAAACTGTATTGATAATAAATAATATGCAAGTTTCATCTAGCAGTTTACTTTATCGTTCCCAAATTTGTTATTCACTTATCGCAATTATATATGTTTAAATTTTGAATATTTCAAACGACAATCAGTAAAATTTAATTTGATACCGATATATTTCATTATAAACTATAGTTTGCATCAATTCATTGAAATGATATTAATCAACGAATAACCGAAGAAGAGAAGAACCCCGGATTCTGACCATATGATTACGTAAGTTATTAATCAACAATTTTGCTTAGACGATTAATATTAACAGGTTGAGAATAGAGATATTATTATCTGTAGACGGTAATAAATTTTTTCGATTATTCTTAATTCTGAATGAATCAATCATTACAAGTTTTAAAATTATGATAAACTCCTAAATGATTATGTTCATTAAATATCAATTGCGCCGTTCACAAATATGTTCCTTTCTATTTATGACAATTTCATCATTATCTCCTAATTAATATTAAATTCTTCATAATTAGTGTCATATCTATCATATTTGTAGAATTTCAACAATATTTGTATATTCAAAACATTATCAAAATTACTTTTGAAGGCCTATAATTAATAATATTTTCTACAAATATTTTAATAACTGAACTCAATCTAAATAAATTGAAAAAAAATTTTAGCCATCCTCATCGATTGGATCAATTAGCATTTAATTTATTACTCGATTCGAGGCTAGTAATTAACATCAATCATCGTCACACCCAAATGTTTATAATGACAATTTCAAAGAACTCTAGCAAAATGTTCATAACCTTGATCACGTTGGTTATATGCTTCAATCTATGCTGTTCTATTCGAGACGTTATAAATAAACATAAAAATATTCCAAAGCACCTTTTACCACAAATTTTAAAGGTAACGTTGATTATCACTCAAGACTGAGTTAACAATTAACCCTGACTATGAACTCGAACCTGTTTACTTGAAAGGAGATCCAAACTACATTTTATTGAATTTCCATCATAATACAGATAAATCAGATCCAAAAAATCAAATTTTGTACGTGTGGAAGGATGGGGAAATATCGTTGACACCCTGGAAAATTACAATTGATGAGAAAGCAGTTTATGTGGATGAATTCGTAGCTATTAACAATATTCTATTTGGTGTATCAAGACTTGGTCAACAATTCTTCTATGTAGACAACAAATCGAATATATTCTCGGTCCAAACGTATAATATATATGAATCTGTCATTCCATCAGATTTTGAGCCCTCCTATATTTATAAACTGACCGCGAAGGATATAACAGTAAGTCAAAACCTTTTATAATTTTGAACGTATATATATTTAAAAAGATGCGCACGTCAATATTCCATTATTAATGAAAAGGATAAACTATAATTGATCTGAATTTTATATTTTAAATTTTTGAAATTATTTATAAAATATGTCACAGGATTTGATTTAAATGATGACATTTTAGAAAACTCCATCATAATCGTAATTAAAATGAGATTAATCATGATATGAAATATAGAAAATACTGATGTATTTAATAGATTTTGTAACTCTTTTCAATTATACGTACCAAAAGGTCAAATGGGTATGTATGCGAATATCCGATCTCAATTTAATTACAGAAATAATCAGAGGTTTCGATGTCTTTTAATTATGCGAACCATATAATTATATTGCTGTAGTTAAATTGTCTCATGTCTTCTTTGGTAAAGCAAATATACTCTAAAATACTGTCAGAGGTTTACCTTATATATAAATCTAATATCTTCATTTTCCGTTGAAAATGGTTGTTGTTCAATAATTAAATATATTTTACACGTTACAATGTTGCCGACGTGAGGGTGAAATTATCGTTTACTGGCTAATATTTTGATAGACTTCTTTTCATTGCTTATTTTAATGGTATTCGCTATATCATTTGAATATTGGTTGATTCACATGAAATTTGTCTACAAATGGAGTGAAACAGACAAATGTAACAGGAAATGTTTTTCTCTAAAAACTAAAAGTAGATTATGACGAAGTTCAGATGTTTGATGTTATCAATCAACATTTGTATTTCATCCAACATTCATCTTTGGTTCATACAGATCTTAAAAAGTCCCGTCGACTGAATCGAGTGTCATATGTTGACTTTACGATGGCCCATCAGTTAAATATACAAACAAATTATTATTCAGGTAAATTTACAACTAAAAAGACATACAGCACCAGTTAGGAAGTATCAAGTGCAATTTTGAATGCGACCCATTAATACGATCTCAGAATATCTGTTACTGTGTGGATGAAGTTAACACCATGAAAGACTACATGTGTGCTACAAATGATTTTAAATGTCTAAGTAATATAATGTATAAAAAAAAGACGATCTGTGTGTGGGTTTTGCCTGTAATAATGGCAGATGTCTTCTTAATAACGTCAGATGCGATTCAATCAATGATTGTGGTGATGCATCGGATGAAGTAAGATGCACCAGTATATATATGTGTAAACAGTAAAATGTACTATTGATAAACATTTATGCAAAGGAAAATGTATTTCCAAGAAGACAATATGTATGATATTTTTACATTTCAGGTCCCGATAAACCATACAGACATCCTGCCACCACAATACCCGACGCGTTGACATTCGTAAGACAAGATAATCCTATTATCCGTTATGTTTAACTCAGAATGCTGGCTTCAAAATTAAATAAATTGCTGTTTTAGATTAATATATCTTGTTAAAAATACATTAAAAATTTGTGTTAAGACCTCAGGATAAACTGCTTCAACAATTTAGTGTTTAGTCTACAGATATTAAAAGTATATATTTAAATCATTTAAATTATAAACGAATATACTAATTTTTAAACGATAAATTCGGTGCGTATTAAGATATAAATATCTGGTTCAATCCGGAAATCAATTTGGGTTTGCCAATAACATCTATTCTATCGAACATTTACACACAGGTTGATATCATTTGATATGACATTTTTACATAAATTTTGGATGATTTTGGATAAATATCTGCAAATTAGGGCTTCTACTAATGTGAGAAACTCAAATATTTGATAAATAACACTAATATAATACGTTTGGCTTACTAGGATTATTACCATACAAATCTTTAAGAATAATGAAAAAGGGAAGATATATTTCAATCGTCAAAGCCTTAATATATCAGTCATGGTAGGTAAGATTCTATTCGCGTATCTTATTCGCAAAAGTTGAGAAAACTAAACGTGAATTTAAACAAGTAGTGTTGTTTCATAATTGAAAAAAATAATGATAACTTCGTAACGACGTCGAGTTTGTCGCCAGACAATGAAATATGACTCTGATAAATCTGTTTCATCCTGCGCCAAACAGTAATTATTAATTTATTTGTAAATATATCAATTAATTTTATATAGATAATTTGTACTGTTGGATAGCATTTAAAATTATATGCTGTAAGACTTTAGAAATATGTATTCAGTTCGAAAAGGCCGACATTCTGATTATGAATTTCAAAGGTTCTGACATATTTTTATGTTTTAATCGTAAATGACAAATATAGGAATGATTTTCTATTTAGCCCATATCAATCTCATTAAATCTCTGCTCATATCCCACTCAGGGATTTGAATGCATATTCGCAATACCATAAAACTTACAGTCTAATATAAATTTTTTTAAAGATACAACTTCTTAGCCATTGAATGTCATCTACAGAAAGTATGCATTTAGCGATAAAAATACTGTATTTTACTAAAAATATAATTCTCTTGAACAAAATAATAATATTGTAATATTGTTAAATCTATTATAGACCATTAAATTCCATTCTCATCATGATTGATGAAAAACTGATGCTTGAACACTTTAATTAATACCATGATAATGATGGTTTTTAAAGAATACATAAACTTGCAAAGTCACAAAAGGGTTGGTGTACTCCTAATATTCTTGATATCATAAAAAGAAAAAGATGTAAAAGAGGCTATATGAACATCTTCAGTGATTGTCAACATCGATGCTGTAATGTAGTGATTAGGTGTTGCAGAGTTTACATGGCTATATTAAGATTTAGAAACTATTTTCCAAAAGCTAATTTAAATTTTTTTGTAACTTTCAATCATTATTCCATCATATATCTAATTCACCAGGTTGTAAGATTTCAGATTGAACGATTGGTTTAACAATATTTAAAATAACAAGAAAAAGATAGTTATCCAATTAAAGGGCTGTAGAATTGTGACCCACGTTTTCAAATGTAAATCTAGTTTCCTTAAGGAACCATAAGATTAGATTTTACAAAAAAATGTAATAATTACAGACAAATGAATATTTTTTATAACGGTACGCCGTAGACGAGTAAAAAATAATGAACGAGCGCAATATCATTGTTTGTGTACAGCCAAATAGAATTGGTGATAAACATTTGTCAATAATCTATTTCGAATGAGCTTGTTTTTACATTTAATTGCAGCTCATTGAAATACGTTCAAAACATATGCAATCAGCAAATAAATATCTCATTCGATAAAGAAGATAATTGTTCAAAATTTATGACGACGTCAACGTCGCTGATTATTTTTTAGAGGTCTGAATGATTGACACTCTATGTTCTGTTATATTCTGCGATCTTAATACTGCATGATAACCATTGCGCGTGTTACATTATATATGATACACTCTTTCTGTAAATTAGTTTGAGGGCCTTTTCATATGTCACAAATATTAGAATATGTGTATTCGACGAAAAGGCTTTCCATTATATATTTGATAGATATACAATTACAAAATAAATTGAAAAATATTATGAATAACTATATTTACGAATAATTCATAATATTGCTTGAAGTCTATGCAAAATAACCCGTGAATATTAATAAATTAATAATGTTATTCGATCTACTGAGGGTTCACGTAACATTTCAATTGTGATATTTATTAGTATTCTCTTCTATATCAATAATAATAACAGAAAATGATTTAAGTAGTTCTCAGAATTATCATCAGATACCTCTTCCAAAATTCCCGACAATATCTACATTAACTTTTTTTTAAGATTCTTTAATCGATGAATTAATATTTACATGAGTTAATATTAAAATTATAACAAATTTGATATTTTAATGTTTTGATATATATACTGAATAAGCTGCAAAACAGTCACTTTCGGTTATGTGCACAGGATTTTATACCTGAGAAAAGTGTTCACTTTATCGGAATGAATCTGTTATGTGATTATCAAAGGCATTTACCTCATACTCGTTGCTACAAATAGGTCGATACCATAAATACACTCCCAATTCTAATAAGAAAAAACGTTGTATATATAATTGGATGCAGAGGAAGAATTATAACTGTAAGAACCAGTGTTTTAGCACCAGAGAGGCACTAACTTTCAAGAAATAATTATTAAATTGAATAAATATTTGTAACCTCTAAATTTTAAATGCTAGTGTCATTGAAATTTCATATTTGTGTCACTTATTTTTAGGATTTCTGGTGCCAAAAAGTATAACCAAATCAGTTTATTACTGATTCAACGAAAATTTGAATGGAATTAATAGCAGCATCCTATAATCAACGAATCGCATGTGAAGATTGCCTAAACGTACTTAACTATTCGTTCATCGTTTTTTGAGCACCTTTATTTTGTTATTATGTACATCTGTCTTGCCAGTCAATAAAAAATCGATGGTCGTCGCAGTGGCATGTATCCTGATAAGACTAAATCTTCTTTAGGCTTTAAAAGACGTCGAACAAAGTCTCTGGTGGTAGAGTAGGGTGATCATTCATGATAGTCTGCAGGGATTTCACACAGCATTACTATATGTGAATTTTGGGGACGCATTTGATTGTCCATCTTATTCAACCAAGCCGTCCAAATATATCTTATCATCTACGAATTTTTGTAAGCTTCATAATCAAAACGATGTGTCTTCATGTTCTTGACACACTGTGAGTTTTTGCCTTTTCCAATAGTAAGTGGTTTCAGCTTCTCACTCATTTCCATGTAGCATGCAAACAAATGAGTAATCCGTTCTTTAGCCATTTTGACATGCTGCTGTTTCGCTTTTTTGAATGAGTTTTTTCAGGTATGACGCGAGAATACACTCCAGTTCATTACCTTTGAAAGTCTTTTGCTTCGTCGACGTTAATGATTGCAGTTGTTTCATCCCTAATCCAGCTTTCTGAACTAAAATATTTGCATCTTGCTTGTCACCATTACAATTTATAAATTTAATAATTTTCTCTTCATTCAACCGTTCCAACGACCCATTATTTGAATCACAACCGTTTTCATTTAAACCATTTGCTCGTTTTTTTGCCTTTTCTATTAGAAGATGCTACTGATAGAAAACTGGCCATTACTAGAATCTGAAAAGCAACGCAGAAATGCTTCTTCAGCATCTACTGCCTTGCATGTTGGTTTGCGTTTCCTGTCTGGGTTGGTATTGTTTTCCCAATCCTGAAGAATATTCTTTATGTTTTTAAGTATGTGTTAACTTTGGCTACGATGAATACCATAGTGCCTTGCGATTGTCTATGAGTTTTCTTTCTATTCACCTATTAACATTTGAATTCGTTCAGAAAGTGATAAAGATTGTTCGAACGAGATTTAGACAACATAGTCTGACAAAAATTTAATTAAATGTAGCTAAAAATTAGAAACAGACACTGGCACTACAGCACGTGGTGGATGAGTGTATTCACGAAATGTGGTCCTAAAACCTCAAAAATGTGAGTTCTGGGATCCACAAAACCAGTGTGAAGATATCTTGTTTTAATATACATAGCTACTTGGAAGCCGGACAGAATGAGCGTGTACAATTAATCGGAGATATTTTCCTATCTTTTGGCTGTAAAAATCAGAACCGAAACATTTTACGCTATAGCGTAGTGTGCAATTGACCAAGATGCATTTAATCGAGGTTGATTGTAGTAATATTACAATAGTATTTCAGAACTTATACAACTATTTATTGTAATTTAACCGTTAATGATAATTTAATTTATCGATGTAGTTTTGAATAGATGTGATATAAATTAATGGAAAAATGATATATAAATTTACTAATAATAATTTTTGAATTTGTTTCAATAAAATTGGATTATAAATACTACTGATAAACTATAAACTGTTCAATTTCCATAATATCGTAACACCTCTAATACAAATCAAAATATAAAACGTATATATTAATTGAAAACCCCAGTTTATATTGTCGATTTTCTCACATATTTACGGTTATTTTCGATTTTGGAATGCATTTCGCGAAATGTCAAGTCGAAATATGTCACCTATTTTTTCTAAAGTATGATAAAACTTTATCTAATATCAATTTCAATGATATGAAAAACTTTGATCTACAATTCATTTTCTGGAGAAAGGCTCCAAATTTTTTTTATCTTAAATTTCTAAAGAAAACTGAACGATTCATATTTGATAAACCAAACATTAATTGTGTCAAATGATGGTGGAAAATCTTTAATACCATGGAAACCATTATACAAAGGCAAGACTATTTATGTGAATAAATTTATTACAACAAGCACAGTTTTATTCGCAATATCAAGCATGAACAAAACATTCTTTTACGCAGATACCGAATTCAATCTATTTTCTGTCCAAAGTTATGAGGAAAAAGAATTGTTAATGCCTTCTAGTTCCGATCCATCATGCATATTTAAACTTGTCAAAAAAGAAGTCAAAGTAAGTAAAATTAACATATGTTGGTCAATATTTTTTAATTTCTGATTATGTTAACTGATAAATCTTTTATTACAATTTCAGTATATAGAGTGTCATTATAATGGAAGGAGCCCATAATGCTATATCACTCATAAATTTTTAAATGTAATTTTATATCCACGAAAACAACTGTAGATGGTATTCAAACAGACCAAGTAAATCAGTTATAATAGAGATTTATTATTGTAATATATTTAATTTTTTTAAAAATATGAATAAAAATGAATTAAAGCACTTTAAGGCATAAATATCGCCAAAATATTTGTTTAATCTAAAACATCGAATCAAAGTACCGGTGATCATACATAACCGATACATTTTTACTCTTGATATCATCCAAAAAAGAGAACATGTAGACGTGTGCTTCAAATATTTTAATCTTTGTTTTGCCAAAACTCGCAAACTGATTTCTAATTTCATCATAACTTTACAAAGGGTATATAATTTATGTTTTTAATATGTTTACACATATTCATTTAAACATACAAAAATGCACTATTTTTGAATATACACTCGTTTCAAAAATATATTTCAAATGTAATGTTTTTATTGAAAATATTTCTTTGTATAATTTGGCTTCGAATTCTGTTCAAAAATAATCAGAATTATAAAAGCTTTATATTTTCTTTATTAGTCTCAATATTAATATTTAATATGTATTTATTTTAGATGGATAATTCTCTGTATAACTTTTATATTACTAACACCGTTGGGGAACATTTCGAACATAAAAGTGAATATGTCGTCGAGGCTTCATGGATTGTCGACACTCCATTTCTCATTTATATTGGTATGAGAAAGCTGAGTAATTTTTAGCTGACAAAACAGTGATAATTTTAGATGGGCTTAATAAATATACCGAAATATATATATTCAATAATGTGAAAAAATTCTACCGAGTCCGGAACTAAATGATTTTAATAGAATATGATCAAGTAATAAATGTTTATATTTAGTCGCTTGAAAAACATAAATGTCTAGAAATTTGGCCCATCAGAAAAGACAAAAACATCACTACACTAACCATTCATCAGAAACATTTCGTTTGGAGGTCATATTTAAGTATTTGTCGGAACTTAAACCAATAATAATTTTTTAAATGGTTATTTTTATTTCCTTCTTTTGAAAGTTGAGTTTCATTTGGATCTAGAATTGTAAAATTAATAGCAAGATATAAATAACGGATTCACTTCAGCGGTAAATGATTTTAAACCCCCTGTACATATTGGTATAATAGAAAATAATTGATTATTCTGGTATTGTCTCAAGTAAATCTCTATCCTTTTAATCTATTTTACTTTATATTTGATTTCAGAAGAGAAAAGCTCTAACCACTCTCCTTATAGATGAATACATATCGGCACATGGATGTGTTTCATGAGATATTATCATTCTTTGGTTTTTTCCTTTTTTTGACCCTGAATATATTTTCTCTAAAATCATAAAACTCAACCAATTTTCAAAAAAAGCAAAAGATTTATATTATTATAGACTCAAAATTTTTTATATGTAATTAATAAATGGCTAGAGTACTTCCGTGTATTTTTCAATACCTCGACCTTTAATTTCTTACATATCCACTATTATTACAAGGTTATAGAAAGAAAGCAAATTTTATCACCAAATATTATGTTCAACACTGACAGAACATCATTTATTTGAATCATCACGTGAAAAAATATTTTTATCTTGTCAAAAATTACTTATAATCAGGACTCTGAAAAATTAATTCTAGAGAATTGAATAAATAAATTTGTTCGACATATTTTATCCATCTAGCTAACAAATTTAAAGATTGCGCAGTTAATTTTCCAATATACATATAAATTAGCCAAAAAATATTTATCAAAACATAAGTATTTTTGTTTGAGAATGTTGGCCAGCTAATTTTTAACATCATTGATGTTACGAAAATGTACATCCGATCCACAACTCTGTCTTACTAGTTTTTTTTACAATGCGATAAAACCACTATAATCACATATATTTATAATTGTTTGACGAATCTAGAATTGGCGAATCAAAATTATTTCCGTTTCATAAGAAAAATTTCTTAGACTTTATAATAAAAATTGTTTTTCGTATAATATTTTTCGTAGATTTATCGAATTTTGATTGCGTGAAATGATCATTCTTTTTTTTTAAGAAATGGTTGTTTTTCCTGTTGTCTTCTCTTTGACAGGGATAGACTAGGTATGTCTGAAAATTTGGTTCGATTGCTCAGCTAGATTGTAATTTGACATAGTATTTCAATAATGTAATTTTAAAATTTTATTTTACACTTCGTAACGAATAAACCTTTTCATTTGGTTGATGTAATTATTATTATTACAGGGTTTTCCGTTCAATTTCGTCACTTCGTGAAAGCATTTACAAAATGGACAAAACGTATTTGAGGTTTAAAAACTGACTCGTGAAATAATTTAGAGAATAACTTCAATATTCAAGAATAATCGAATAAATGTTTTCATATTTCTCTACCAACCATCACAGTCAGCTTCAGTAATCTCTCTCACTCCGTTATTCATAGACATCAAAAGTTGCTCTTCATTCCTGCAATTAGACCGTTTCACAGTTTTTTCCATTTTCTGAAGATATTTTAGATGGTATTAAAAAATGGGGAGTATAGGAGTAGATACTTAATTTGGTGACCTCTCGTATGGACCTCTTGTTTTATCATATCAAATTTATGAAACGCGTCGGTATCAATCATGAAAACACGTGGACCTACAGAACTTTTTTCAAGGTAATTCATCAAATTACGATACAATCTTTGAAGGTGTCTTTTTATAGGTCAAATTTATGAAACGCGTCGGTATCAATCATGAAAACACGTGGACCTACAGAACTTTTTTCAAGGTAATTCATCAAATTAACGATACAATCTTTGAAGGTGTCTTTTTTATAGGGATGATGACTAATTTCGAAATATAAAACACCACTTTTTGTGATCGAGAAGCATGCGCAGATATTCTTTGACATCACATTTTTATATCGTTTGAAACTGAGTTCGTTCCAACAAGACTCCACCCTTTTTTGATTCGCATGCTGGCATTGAACCCAACGTCATCTAGAAAAATTATGGTTCTTGGCGCAAATTGTTCTTCTATCAATGTATACCTCTCAGCATATGGTTTTCTTATGATAATGGTATGCTCATCACGTCTCTTTCTGGAATAGCTAGAACAGAGCAGTGAAAAATGCATATATTCCAAACATCTTAAAATAGTGGTTTGACCGAACTCAATGGAAAATTTGATTGTATATTTTGATAGATAGGATTCTTAAAGAAATTTTGCATCCTCTCCTAGCAGACATCGGATATATTGTTGGATTTCGGAGGATATTTTTATGCGTTTCTTCCGCCGCTCGTTTTTTCTCTACACTTCCATCTGTGTGAATTTTATTTAGAATGCTAGATATGGATGATCCTGGTAAATTACATATTGTGATATTAAATGGATTGTGATTTCAGCTTGATGAGCTGCTATAATTCTTGATATTCTTCCATCATCAATCTGATTATATTTATTGCGAGATTCTGCTCCTTCCTTTGAATTAATGATTTCTAACACTAGACTATTTCAAATTCAATACTTGGTTGAAGTTGTAAATCATCGGCTTGAATTATGCTGTCCATTTAGAAAGTGACAAAACTGAATGCAATAACAAACGAAATGGAATTGAATTGAAAAATTCGTTAATCCTTATGCAAACAACGAAATTGAAAGGAAAAAAAGACGAAATTTAACGGAAAATCCTGTATGTACAAGTTTTTTACGTTGTTGATAAGTAATAGTCGCATTTTAACGAAGTTTTCGTTAGACGGAGTGAATGATTTAGGAATAGGCGATTCTTAATAAATCGTTTGTCGATCAGTGTTAAATGCACTAAATTTACATAAGTTTTTGAAAGCAAAAGACAGTAGAACACTCAAAAAAATGGATGCATGAGATAAAGAGGGATGAGAACTTGTATTCTTTAAACATAAATTATCCAGTAAACTGTTAAAGAGAGTAATCATTATAAATGAATTATCTGTCATCCGGCTGATATTAATTGCAAGTAAATTGCAAAATATACTTTAATGTTCGATTGAATGTAAACTAAATATTTATTTTTGATGACAAATCCAGCCTAGGGTTCTAAAGATTGTAATCTATCTAGATATTATGACTGCTGTTCGAATCATATAGGGTTTCATTATTTCTCATAAATATAAAATTATTGTTAAAAATCATATCAATATTTTTAAATTAGTTTAAGATAGTTGTATGTGGTTCAAATATGATTAGATTTTTGATTTATAATTGATGAGCTTGATTTCTACATGATCACTTCCAAGCCTGTTATATACCAATCGGTCGTTCATGTTCAAATCTTGTTGTGACCCAGTCGGGATTTAATGTTATTTACCGTTAAATTACAGAGTATGGTCATCATGTAATTTTTTTTAATTTTTGTCTTATGAATTAAGCATACCTACTGATCTCCGAAGGATGAGTTTAAAATCCTTGTATTTAAACATGTTTTATAACATCCATAAATATTACAATAGGATGCTATAAAATTTTGTATTTAATACAATTATAATCCAAATGATGTAGTTACATTAACGATATATGTTTCGTAAACATGATTCAATTTGTATTTTTTTTATCAGGGTAAATAGTTTAATACTTTTTAATATCTTTAAATCAAAATCTAGATTTTTTGATGATTTTAATTAATAGATACACAAATACTTAAAAAAAATTTAATGAATGTTACTATATATTAAATTTAAACTCATTAAATTCATATTATATTATACCTGGTTTTACTAAAATATTTTTTGATTTTCCTCATATACTACGAGTGTCTGGTAGATAATACATTTTTGATAAAAATATCATGCATGATTGATTCAAATCAATTCTTTTATGTTAAAATCAACGTTTAGAGTCAATCGTTGACGTTTCAAAATTCATTTAAAATTTAAATTTCTTAACAGGTTTAATACTGTATAAAAAAAATTTTAAATTGAAATGTCGAGTTTCATATTTTAACAACGCATGAGATTGTATTAAGCAGAGAAAATACACAATATCATCGAAGTATTTATTTTTCTCGTTTTTTGTGTACACAAATTAGTTAAAATTTATCAATGTAAAATTGATTGTTCAAACTACAATATACATGATGAAATCAATCATGAAAACGCCTATAGATGATTTGCTTGATTCATATTACAGCCAACAGGGCATATACAATATTATTCAAAGATTGCAAATCAGAAGAATATATCAATTAACATTTAAATTAAGACTATCTCCGAAGATGATACCTTGGAAGAAAGATACCATGTAAATACATTTAAATAACATTTTTGTATTACATATCAAATATCTTTAGTTTAATCGGGCAAGTCGTCATGCTTTTGATCTAAAAATGCATGAATATAACCCGATTGACTCATTAAAATGATTATGCAATGCGTTCTTTGCCTGTCTTCGACTACAAACATGTAGATAAAATAACTACTCACTATTTTTGACTCAGATAATCATATTCTATTCACATTGCACTGACAGGATGATTGACAGGTGTAAAAACTTATATATTGACCTGTACCCAGCACCAACATTTCTAGGAAGAAATGTCCTAATTTGAAATGTTTTGAACTTTACGCAATTTTAAATAAAAAACTGTGTCATTAGAATTTGGCATATGTGATATTATTATAATGATTAATAATGGCAAAAAATATAACCAGATATATTAATATCTTTTTTCTATGAAAATATTAATTAATTAATAACATCATTATAATCCAGTTTAATGCCTAGCCTCCGTCGCACTCTACCACTTGATCTTTAACAGAGTATGTAGTTAAACGAATCAATAACCAAATCAACATGAAAGTGTAATGGAATGAGTACATGCACTTTTACGAAATGCGCACATATCACTGATACACATTATCGATGTCATTAAAGGATCTTAAACTGTGAAAAAATGAGACGGTAATTTTTTATTCAGTAAAACTTAGTCTGTACTTACCCGAAGTAGATTTTATCTGATTTGACTGTTTACAAAATATTTGTTAAGATGTAACCTCTGCACAATAGTCAATGTTAAATAATTTTCACAGATATCCTTTCTGCTAATGTTTATAGATAATTTTATCAAATCTTGTTGAAATGAACGATGAAACACTTTCATGTGTTTCATATATTGGGCAAATTTAATTTTTTACTTTCGAAAAAGAGATATCTTGGCAATGATTGTACTTGTGAGGCGCATCTCTCCATTTAAATTTGAACTATCGAGCATATGTTTATCATATCAAACTAGGTAAATTACTCTTTCGTATGTATTTTAATTAAACTTCAACCATCAAAATATATTTCTTTTGATAGAGTACATGCCATTTTTTGCAAATTACTATCCCTGATAGATTAAATATACTCTTTATAATACTCTCTTAATATAAAAATATCTTTTTTTTGATAACGCTAATATTTTTTCAAAAATTGAAGACAAATTATCTTTCAAAACAAATCACTGATCATATTCTCCGATGAAGATCCGATGAAATTAAATAAATTCATGATTCAGTGGTTGAAAATTCATTTAAAAAATTTCCACTATCCTAAGATTTTAGCTATACATCTTTATATATGTTATCAATTAAAATTAGATTCTCAGAAAAATATGATTTTGAGATGTTGATATCATTTTATGTGGTGAATTTCAATCATTAATATTGACTTATTTTTTTATACATCAATTTATTGATAAACATGCCGAATATTACCATTAATATTATAATCAATATAACATTATAATTTTAATGTATTAGCTTTAGTTAAAAAAACAGAAATAAAGGTTATAAAACCTATAAAACTCATTATAAGCTTAGTATTAGTTATAGCATGCTCTTAAAACACAAAATTCTCGTCGACGCCCGTCAATGAATAACTTCGTTTTTGCAGATCAATAATGTTTGATAGTGTATATTCAAATGACAAATCAGGACCTATAATAACAAAATTTATACAAATTTGATTCTTTGAAATACATTCTCCTTCACACAAGTGTTGATTACTTGGACACGTTTCTGACTAAAAATGCTAATACTTTTACAGTTTATTTCATCAAAGTTATCACCACAATCATTGATAGAGTTGCATCTTACGTTATTTGTCAGACATTTGCTATTTGTGCATAAAAAACCAACACAATATTTTTCTGGGTTAGCCATGTATATTACCTAGACACGTAGAATCATCTCTATCACATACGTATTCTTTAGTGTTTTCAACTGCATCTGCACAATAACAGTAATCTTCAGACTTTATTAGCGGGTCACAAATCAATCGACAAGTAGTGTTTTTGAACGGGTGTTTTATTTCTATTGGATAAGAAACATACCTGAAAGATAATTTGTCTGTATATTTAATCCCAAAGCTGTCGAAAAATTTACGTATGAAACTCTATTCAGAAGGCTTGATTTGTTTAAATCCATATGTACCAACATCGAATTATGGATAAAATATAAATGATGAAAAACGAGACCGAAAGAAACAACATCAGTTATGGTCCGAATAACCTATTTTTATGATTTAAACATATAATTTTGATATATTTGATTTTGTAGGCCAACAAATTAACAATAAAATATTTGTGAATTGTATCAAAATATGATTTTATTAGATTTTTAAATGTATACGGCCTAAAAAATTTTGACCAAGACGAGCATCAATACACAATATTCTATCGCCACCTCAATGATATGGCAGTTAAGATTTAAAGACTAATTATCTCAAGATTACAAACATACCTTAAGTTGTATATCAAAATATTTTATTGTCATATAAGTGGCTTTTCGAAAAATTCATCTTCGTAATTCCTTCATAAAAAAAACTAAAACTCTTTTATAATTTAATAGATAAAGTAAATTAATGGTAATAAATGAAAAAGATGCACAAAGCCTCATTAATCTGACATGTTTAATTTTCATTAACTTCTCAAAATATCATTTTGAAATTTTTAAGGCTGTATTGCAGAGATTTCATAGTTAGATATCCTTTTGATGTTGTATATGTAGGTTGTATTGATTCATAGCTTATAAAATTGTTACAAATTGATTAATATTTAGAAAATTTGTTGATAATGTTGTTCGTTAAAATAGAGTCATAGTTGTCAAATATAATGGTATAGTATAGCCCGATTGTCTTAGTTTAAATGTTTAACTGGAAAAAACTATCATAAATATATGATATTACTAAATGACCATCTTGTAAGATAACTCAATTATTATTATCGTAAATTATATATTTGAAGTTATTTTATGAATAGTGTTTTCTCATAGTGATAAATTTACTGGAGATTAAGGAAATCACATTTTAAGATAATAAATCATCATTTTGTCATTTTTGCGATTTAAGAGAATTTTAATTAATTCAACATAAAACAAAATTTTAATATATTAATATTTCATTCACGACATCGTTTATAAATCAAAGTAGCTTACTTTAATATTAGTAATCAATTTTAAAAGTTTTTAATGCATAAATTTATTCATAAATAAAAGAATACCTCAAATTTTATGGATTTATCAACAATAGATTGCTTTGAAATAACGAGTGTCTTATCTTCAAGCAGCCAAATGTGAGTATTCCATTCCGGTGAATAAATATAATTCTTGATTTTCTCTTCTGTTCGAAGGCATTTGATTGTAGAGTACAATCTATAAAAACAGATACGCTCAGATGTTGTAAAAGAGATTGCCCTTAAATCATATCCCTTTTTACATGGTCGAGAGATGAAATTTGAAGCTTATCACATCTGTCGATAATAATTTGATGTAACTTTTATTGAACGATATCACAAAAAAGCGATTCTTTTTGTCCAATAAAAACATCTGGGAATTAGAATAATCATATTCAATGGAAGCCACATCAAAACTGAGTTGATATAAAGAAGTTTTATCAGTTTCAGAAGTTCCGTTTTCGTCTTTAAAACGATAAATCATGTGATTTTCAAAAAAGTAAATTATGCTGTCATTTATGTCATATGAGATTTGATTATATTGATTTATTTTAATCGGTAGTAAATGTTCCTCGAATATGGAAGCAGGTAAAAAATGTCCCCGATAATCGATAGGACATTCTTTGATATTTTCACGAAAGAAAACAAAAATTCGAACACTTAAATCTGCGTAAACATTCCAATTACCTTGACTGAAACAGTAATGAGCGTATTCAGAATATTCATCAAGACTTACTCGTCGAGGATAACAAAATTCTGAATCCAGTTTGGCGAATCTATTCATTAGGAGTCATACCCCTCTAGGTGATTTTGTGGGACTCCATCGTCTTGACATATCTTAGATGAATCTGAGAAATTTGAAAGTGGATTTGACACGCAAAAATCGTTCACATAATAGTAATTTCGTTCACTATGCTGAAAAAATGATACCATTCAAAATCTTCGAGTGAGCACGGACAAGGATTAACAGTGGGAGCGACCAATTGACGGTTATCAATACAGGTTTTAAATTTTTTTTTCTTGATATAAGAAATCTTTTGTCCTCGATAGCAATTGCCGAAGATTCTCGGGATGTACCAGGTTTCTAAATCATTACTCTCACACATATATTCTTTCATTAAGCACAATCTACTTGCGACGTGAGGAAAATTGAAAGTGAATAAACTATGTAATTTTTGTTTTTCATTGTAATTGACTGCTGCAATAACTGAATATTTTTCAGATTCTAAAGGTATAAGATCAATGATATTATGAGCTCCGACAAAACCTTTGTACCATTCTAACCCTTCGGCATGGGAATATTTTATTTTACCACTCTTTTTTTCTGTGCAGAAAATTAACCAGCCAAGGTTCAAAATTACACATTTATCCACTCTTGAATCTAACATTCTCCAAATATCTCCACCCGTGAATGAAACAAACATGCGACGCTTAACAGGACGGTCTCCATGGATTGTTCCTTGAAACTTTGCTATCCTCGAATCTGGAAAATGATTTTTTATTAAATCAACTGAACATATGAAATCCAATTCCACGCCGCATTTTCCGGTTTTAGAACTCTTGTCTTTAAATTGTATCGGTATAAATCTCTTTCCATTATCATAAGAGATATATGTGATTGGTTTCTGTTCCTTTCGCTTAAGATTCACATATATTAAACCAGGCAATTGAGGATTTATTACAAACGGACACAAATCTGACTTCGCGTCATATTCGGATAAATCGCATACAATTTCAACAAATTCGTCAAATCTATTCAATGTAAATAGACATAAATTTGCCTCATTTTTCCATACAAGGAAATAAAAACGCCCATGTGAATAGAAAAAATGGCTAAAGTTCGAATAAATCCTTATGTTGGTTTTAGCATTGAATTTATTTTGATGAATGATTTTAATAGTAACGTCTTTACCTTTATCAAAATACAAAATTTCCAACATCTTATGTTTCTCAAGCGTCTAAATCTAAAACATATTACTTTATCATATTCTATCATAATAAACTCACCACGAACTTGATGGAAACTTTTAACGTCTACAAATTTATGCATTTCTTTGAATTTGTTGGAAACATTGAGAATTCGAACTATTTGCTTTTCTATATTAATGAGCAGTATCGTACCAATATAAATGATCAACGGAGTGTTTGGTATCCAACACACCTCTTTGGCATTATTTGATATTTTTGTGAAATCTTTCCCATAGTTGATGCTTATATGCATGGTATACGTGCTCTCAATACTCTAATAATATATTTTTTAAATATACAGTGTAAATTTAAGACAGTATCGGAGATTAAAAATTTTAATGTCATTAAATAAATATCATATAACTGGTTCTGGTGGCACTTTTTTAAATATTTCATATTTAATTTCTAAAAGAAATGAAATTCAGGAGATTAATCTGGAAAATTGGTATAAATGTGAAATTCTTTAAGAATAATTCTAAGTTATAGGCTTTTTGAGCTTTCTTAATAATCTGCGCTATCAAAGTTGTTTAAGTTTTTCCGGCTCTATATTTAATTATAAGAAGTCGATAAAAAACCTTAAATTTATCAAATATCAAGATTTCATACAACCCCAATTTTATCAAAATCTGCCTTAGATGAGACTCGTATTTCATATTTATATGAATGCATTTAAGTTTTCGGAGCGTAGATGTCCATCGGTGTTGAAAATATTGACCATGTAATCTTTGTAAAATTTAGAATGTAATTAACAAACAACTCGGTCTAAACCAGGTAGCAAAAGTGATATATTTTGAAGAGAGATTAATAAAAATAGACAACTCAAATGTGATATGGATATAGTTTTGTATCAAAACAATATTATTTAATTAAATTCGATTTATTTCACATTTATGTTTGGTGGATAAAATATTTCAGAAATCATTGAACTATAAAAAACACTATACCTCTATAGTTTTAAGTCTAAATCGAGTGACAGAAACTCAATTCTGATCAGCTGAAATTAAATTGAGCTCTCTAAGAATTGAAAAAAAAAATGAAAATGTTCAAGATCTATAAACATTCTTTGATTAATGACCATCTCATATAAGTATTCACGCGTGGGTATAAACCACTAAAATCTAAACTTGATATGTTAGATTGCAAACCTTCGAAGTTGATTAAATCTCAGACATATTTTAATATGTATGGCTCTTAACGTGACCCTTTCATTTAGAAAGCACATCCAATATAGAATGATCAAACGGTTAAAATGGGCGTAACATAATATTTCTCATGTATGACTTATAAATATATCCATATATTGTAGCTGCTTACCGAATATAATTTCTTCAATGATTTTAATGTCGAAAGCATATATGATTTGATTTATTACTTTTCAAAAACAATTAAAGTTTTAATCAAGAAAGGTTTCAAGAGTATTTATGTTAGCTATTAATCTCTTTGTATATTACATCGTATATATTTTTTTATTGAATAATTTAATAATCTTTGCAACTGTTTTAATATTTTCTGCAATCGCTTGCAATTATAGCTGTCATAAACCTTTTACTAGATGCATAAGCGAGATAATTAACCTTTTTTTTATCAACCTTCATTTTCAAGTCGATCTCAAAATTATTGAGTACACCAACAGTGAAAATTGAGAAACCATATTTTAGCTAAAATATAATGATGTTTGCTAAAACATTGGTTGTAAGATAGTAAAACAAGGAGGATAGTATTTCATTTTTATTTCTTAAAATTTGTTAGAATTATTCAAATGTTGACACAACATATTATCATAATAATCTATGTTGACAGGGGTTTTGTTTATGATGGATATTTGCTATTATTCTCGATTGCGTATAAATCAAACTTAATATCCATCATTCCGTAGTGCGATTGGTGTTGCAACATTTTGTTCAATTGTTTTCACAACCTTATTGGTGTTTGATAACAAGCTATAAATGTTATTAGTTTTGTGATCTTAAGAAAATATGAATGGCGGTAAATTAAAAAATGATAAAAAATATTAATTATCCTTCCCGTGCAATTATTTACTGATTTGTGGCAACATTTATTGAATCGATTGCATAGATCATTAAATTGATCGCAATCCCTATATATTTATCGTGAAATAAACAAATATATTTTTAAAATTTATGTTTGGCGCTCTAATAACCGGTGTAGTACCGATTGGTGATCTGCTGTTTTATTAAATTCATGATATCATAACAAAACACGGGTTGGATTGTGTTTATCTGACACATGAAGTCATATTAATGGATTTTTTCACAGATATATCATAGAAAACTATTAAATATTACTTAGTTTATTTTCTCTCAAGGAATATAATGTTTATTAATTTATGTTTCTCAAAAAAAATTGTAAAAATAATACATCCATTTGCAACTTAAAATTGGTCATGAATTGAAAGTAACTAAGAATGCATCAATATATACTCATAAGAACGTAAGATATTTTTCAAAAATTGGAAACATTTTCTAAAACCCTATGGCTTTGTTATGCTTTTTAAATCGACAATTTACAATTTTTTAGCTCATGTATTACCATGTATATTAATTCGATAAAACAATATTCATTGATTTTTAACCAGTATAATCAGTCGATCTAAAACAATTTTGTGTCACATTTCCAATGTTTTTGTCATATGAATTTGTTAACATATTCTTAAATTTCAAAGAACTGGTGTAAATTTCTGTCACCTGAGATAAGTAAGATTAGGGAGTCATTATTAAATTTCATTCAAAACAATTGAAATGCGAACATAATATACTCTATATTTATTTTAAATTCGTAACGATTTATTTACATTTCTGATCTTTAACCAAACTAAAAATATTCATATCATATTGTAAAATCGATATAGGATCCTATCCATTAAATAAATCATGATTAATTACCCCTTTTAATATCAATTAATTAATGAAGTATAGTATATATATAATCCTTTTTAGGTTATTACTTATTTCATTTTCGTATTGTAATCAAATAAAAAATTTAGTTCACTTTAGACTCGTTAAATATATTGATAGTATTATGTTATGTTTTATCACTCGGTTAAATTGCGAGTATTATATTAGAATGTACGTTTTAATTTTTTATTGTCAACAATTTAACACGTTTTCATAGAGATTTTCCTGATGTAGGATTATTATCATAATTCACAGAGGTTTTCTTTAATTTTATACAATAGTAAATATTTAACAATTAATTTAAACTTACATCGATATCGTTTTTGACAAGTTTATAAATGTGTGACGGTTCAAAACTGGATGGTTCAATGATGTCTTCTTTCTCATATTCATGGATTTCAAAAATATTTAATTGTGAATCTACATAAAAAAACAATCGATTGAGTGTTGATATACCAAATAAAACATTTTTAAATGCAACAAATTTTCCGATATAAATAAGGACATTGTTGTGTTTAGGTGACCAAGGATTAAAAGTTATTCCTCCATCCTTTGAAAAAAATATAGTTTGGTAAGCTTCAATTGAAATCGCTTTGTTTTCCTGGAAATTTAAAAGGAAAAAGTTTTCAGGGCCATTCCATAATTGAGTTCTAAGTATAGAATCCTTCATATCATCATAGCTCGTCTTTAGTAATATTCTAATCATACTTTTGTAAGTTTTGGAGCAATAGGACGGCGAGTCGTTTTGCTCAAAACTTGCGTGATTCTTTCAAAAAACCAAACATAGAAGCAGATAGCTGATATGGCGAAGTTTCTATGCATCTTTGAACTTGATTAAAAATGAAAATAACTGATAGCTGTATGTAATGGATTTTAATTATATAATAGATAATTTCGAAGTTACTATTTATATTGAAATGTAATTTGTTTAAATTAAATAATTATCCTATAATTGATTATAAATAATCGATCCAATATTTCAGATCGATTTAATTTTTTTAAATTTCTTTTTAACTCATGTCCAATTACNATTGTATTAAGTTTTTAAATCTACTTGATTATCATACTACTAATCTAAAAAAAGTTTGAATGGATCAAAATTTCTTGAGTCGGCGGAAGAATACAGTTTGCATCATTCATATGGTTAAATTTCAGTTCATTAGCAGTTTCACAAGACCATATTTTGAGAAAAACATAGGACATTTTTTTGATAAATACCGAATAAAATTTTGAATTACAATCAAGACGATAATATCTTTATAAAATAGAAAGTAATAGGTGATGAATACTATATTTTATTTATGTATTCAATTTTTATCCAATATCAATTCATTTTCCCTTAAACTAATTAATCTCATTTTTGGGTATTATTGACAATACACTTAATTTATGGCTGACACTGCAATTGACATGGATTTTACAAGCCAGTAACATCTTTCTATTTTATTCGTCACTATACGTTGTAGGCCTCATTATAAATCCGATTTCTGTAAAGACATAAGATGAATATGCAATATTTTTATATCTGGTCATATTAAACTGACTCTTTGTTTTTAATTATTTGTCAATTGATTTTCGCTATTCTTTATCGGTTTGTGGCGATCAATTCAATTTGCGGTTATAAATCAACAGTATATTGTAAAATTTTTGATTTTGACTAAAAAGACGAAAGTGTATTTAAAAAATGGTTATAATAGCGACTATTAATTTTATTGGAACAATTATCAATTAGATCGAATAGCCGAAAAAATTTAGAATCATTCGGTAAAATAGCTATAAACATATTTTAATTTTTATATTATTATTTCATTTTTACAAACAGCAATACTTGTACTTTATCGTTGATACAATAACACATTATTCTGATATAGTTTTACTTTACTGGTCAGCAATTTTCTCAGATTGTATAATCCATATTTTATTTTGTGTAATCTATTTGCCATTTATTGGATCGATCATCAATATTTAAACGGGATCTCACTATACTCTTTATAATGATTCGAGAACTCCTTATATAAGTTTCGATTTTTAGATGATAAATTAACTTTTAGGTAAATTTTGAAACAATTTATTATTAATAAAAAGAACAGAAGAAATATTTTTGAAAATATCCTAAGTGTTGTTAATGGTTCATTAGCAAATATTCCAAATTCCTCAATAATTTTACATTTTTAAATTGTGAAATTCAAAAGTACTTAAATTAATGAATTCTTTATTTAAACCTACTATGTAAACGCCTTCGCTGAATGTGTTGAAATGATACTTACCGTTTGCATTTGAAGTCATTTAGCCAGATTCATCGTTTTCTGAGCGAGTTGATTTTTTTAGAGATGCTATTCGTAAATGAAACATATTACCTGGCTATCCTTCGAACAATTTAATATACACGGAAATTTATATATACGTATATTCAAAATTGATTTTTTGATTGTTATATTATCGACTTGATAATATAAGTAGAAGCTGTATTATGGCTGTTGTAAAAATTAATTTACAAAATTTGAAAATCTATCGAAAATATGGATGACTAAGTATGTCTGTGATTTGTGTAAAAACACGCGAAATATACTTGAATACATTTTGATTCATCACGTCATCAAATAAACGAAACATTTAATAAAATAATAAATTGTCTGCGTTAATGTTTTTAAATATAATGTTTCAATATATTTTATTTCTAGAATTTCTCGAATATTTTAAATAGTATATTTTACGTTGATAAATAGGCAGTTTTAAATTTGCATATTTTTCTTGAAATCATGATGTTCGTTGTTGAAGCAAAATTTTAAATTCATATAGTGCCAAATCACTGTCTATTTTCAAAGCATGATAGTTAATATATATTTTAAATTATAAAATACGAGGAGACATTAAAAATTCTTAAATCCATGCAAATAAAAGTTAATATATCTAAATTCAAATAATTTACCAAGTACATTCAGCTCTTAAGTGCAAAATATTAAAAATTATATTAAATTCTCCTGTCATTATTTAGTAATAAATTTTCACTTAAATTCAAACAGGTTTTGTCAATATTCCCCTATGGTTGTGGATGAATATTCTCATTTATAAATTCATTTGGTTTTAGTTTTTTCATGATACAGTGGTTTATGTCAAATATATTCTGTTGAAATGGGGTATTCATGATTTTTGAATATAATATGACCTTGTGAATGTTCTGTTTATTAAATATGTTTTCAATCACTTTGTGTGTTTGAATTCGTCTGATTTTTACGGATGAAAATATTTTTATTAAACTCATGTAACATTATTTGGTGTTGATGACATACGTTGTATTTGAATTATCAAATCAGAAAATATGTTTTGTAAGCCTTCTATATAAAAACTCTATGTTAAACTCATAATGTATTTTTGTTGACTTTTTTAAAATTGTATACATTTTCGATGTGATTTAAAACACATACCGAGCTGTCATCACTAATAATGAAGTTATATTTATCAATAACCATTTTTATAGAATACCTATTTTGATTTAAAGTCTTAAGTAATGATTATTGTACTTTTTTGACAATAATATTGATTACATCGTAGTTTCATTTGGTTCTCATTAATCTCTTGGCCTTAATTTTATGACAGAAATATGCTTTTTCCTAATTTATAAAGATCCGATCATACGTCGCTACCATTATTAGCTTTTTTATATACAGTTTCATCTCAAAAAATATATTTGGATTTTTGTAAAATGATATATGTATGAGATCGTGTATTTCTATTTCTTGTATATTATTGTTATATTAAAAACATTTATTTATGATAAGATTCTAGTTTAGATGATCAAATGAATGCAAAAATACTGTTAAATAAATAATGGGACACTTTTCGAAAAGAGTAATACCTGAATGATTTAAAAATTAAACCGAACTCCTATTCGAACCATATTCATGAATGGAAAATCTATAAAAAAAAATACAAAATTACGATATTCTAATAACAAAAGTTATAGAAATTATATGCCAACGTTTTATGGTCCTAAAAAAGATATTAATACGAACAAAATCGCACAAACATATATTCTCTTTGAACATTTGAATTTCGGTTTATTTAATGTTTAAATATCAATTGTGCAACAAACCTTTTATTAATTAAAAATACTCCGATTTTATATGATCATATATTGTCGCATACGCTCACAAATATATTAAAATGATATTCAGGCACAATAAACATGGCTTGATCGATAATTTGACATTTTTATAGATTATTAGTTGTTTACTATTGATTTTATTTAAAATAAGATATATGAGAAATTCTATTTTATTAAAACATCACATATATTTTGAGAAGAATAACAACAGAGAGATTTTTATTGTCTTACACAAAAAGAAGTCATTTCAGAAATCAGACATGGCTTTATTAATAAATGTCGTGCGATGTATAAATTATTATGTTGATAAATTTTCACAATTATTTAAAAAAAAAACTGTTAATAATCATGTTTCAAATGATCGAGGCGTGAATTATCTTCGAAATAATTTTGCATCATTCATTGACCAATTATTCAATTGTTTCTCCTATATACTGTATCCATTATAATTTCATTGTAACGGTTAATGAATTTTTAATGCCTTGAAACACTTCAATTTTTCATTAACACAACTATGTATCTCACAAATCGTTTTTCATCGCAATCAACTACATATTTTCATTTCAATAAAATTTTAATTTTCATGAAATATCAAAATTTCATCTATTTCAATCTTAACAATCAACAAAAACGTAATTAACAAAGTTTCAAATTTAACATAAATACCGTATTATCAAGACAAAATTCATTCTTGATTGAACTGTTAACTTCATTCTTAATATACGATGTCAACCGTTAATATTTATGTATCATACAATAAATAGATTTTTTAATAGCATTCGTTCTATTTTTACCATAATTGAAGAGCGTATAAATAAACTATTTTTGAATTGAGATGAAAAGTTTGTTATTGCAAATAAGAATTAATAAAAACATATTTTAATGACATTCATATCATTCTCGTTGATTTTTAGAATCAGGATGAACAGTCTTGTAGGTCTTTACAAGTGTTTTAATTTTTCTACTGTAATTTAGTATAGTTATTATCTAATAATTTATGTGAGAAGAATGTATTCTTTAAGATTATGGATTAATATGATGTCTTTTCTATCTTTTTTCTAATCCATAGTATGATCATTTATTTCATACAATTTATTTACATAAATATCATCAGATTGATTTTCAAGAATCATTCAATCAAAATCAAATGTATAAAAATATTATGATATATACTAGGAAATATATGATCAAACGTTTATGATTATAATTCATCAAATTAAACATATAATTCATCCTATGGCATAGTAATCAAACATAAAGGATTGACAAATTTAGGTTAAGTCAATTTAAATCATGAGCATAGAAATATTTATTGATGAATAAATAGATTGTAATGATAAATCGAAAAGAATATTACCATAAATTACGTGCATGATTATCAAATCGAGCAAAAGCATTTGAAAATAAATTCTTAGATAAAGTAATCTCGGTTCGAGAATATTTTGATTCTATATAACTTAAAATATTAAAGTATTTCAATGGAAGGAGTAGTGTGTTCGGAATACAATATTATATTTCAGAATATGATATCATGAATTTAGCCGTGTGCAGGTGTGCCATATCATCGACTTTTTATCAATTAATGAGATTGGAATATTGAATTATTTTGTTTTCTGAATACAAAATAGATTAAGAATAATTTTTATTGCTATTCATATTTTATATGAACTGTTAATTCTAGCTCAATTTTATTAACATCTCTGTATATTCTTTTGATAATTTTAGTTATATTATTTTATTATACCTGCTGTTTCGACATTATATAATAAAGATTTTTGAATTGTAAAAAATAATAATTGTCAGCTAATGTAAGAATTTACATTTTAGAAGACTATTTATGTCTTTCTCAGATGAGTTAAATATTTTAAATTTTATTTGATTGAACGTTTGATCATTTGGTTTTATTCAAACTTTAAATTTGTTTGTCTATCACATTTTTTGTTAAAAACATTACCGATATCCCTAGGTTTTTAAATTATTACGTTAACATATCAGTTTTAATATTTCCTTAATTCTATTCTATAATAACTATTTCACTTATAAATTTTAATTAACAGTGTTTAGGCTTAATGATGAGAGAATACAGAGAATAATATTGAGCTAATTATATCCTCATTGCGATGTTAGTCATTCAGATTATATATTTCTCTAAATAAGCGAGCATTTTTAAATCAATAAATCGGCATCGATCTCATCCATTGCGTAAGTTCGTTTTATAAAGTCGTAATCGATTGTATGGGTATATTCATATGATAAATCACCACCTATAATTGGGAAAATTCATACATATTATGTTCTTTGAAATACATTCTCCCTCACATAAATGTTCATCTATGGGACAGATTTCTAGTCATAATGGAAATACTTTTGCAGTTTATTTCATCAGAACTATCACCACAATCATTGATAGAATCGCATCTTACGTTATTGCGCAGACATTTGGAGTTCCTACAAGAAAATCCCATGCAAAATTTATCTTATATCACAGACTATCCTACGTAGACATTTGAGATCTTTGTCATCACATACATATTCTTTAGTATTTTTGACTTCGTCTATACAATAACAGTAATCAGAAGACCGTATCAGTGTATCACAAACCATTTTACATGTTTTTTTGCCGTACCTGTGGTATATTTCTGTTTTATTTCAAAAATACCTGTTGAATAATTAATCTCTATATTTAAATGGATAGCTTGAGAAAAATTTGAATATGACACTCGATTCAATCTACCTGTCATATTGAGATCCATATGCACTAGCATCAAGCCTTGAATGAAGTAGAGGTGTTGATGGACAAGGTCAAATGTAACAACATCGTCAACCGTTCGAACCACCTATTTACAACAATAAATTAATTTTTTTTCAAAAAAAGGTGTTTTCTTTAATTTAGAAATGTATAATAAAAATGATTGAATAATATTATTATTAGTTCATTTAATTTTATCTTCATAAAAGTATAATAATGTTTCTAGGGGTCAAAGTCCTAAAAGCAATACAGATCTTTGAAAAATTTAAATTATTCTTGTGATATTTACAATCAAATATTTTTTACGATATCGAAAATTTATAATATACACAGTTTTTGATGAAATCAATACATTTTATATGATAACATGCCTTGTAGATATTTGTCCTATATACTGCTTTATTTATTGAAGTAAACCATTTCATTTAATAATTCACTCTCAGTAAAAGTAAAACATTTAGTGTCGAAAGTTCAATAAAGCATGGTTTTCATAGATCGAAGTACAAATTTCATTCATTTTTTTCCGAAATATAGTAGGAAGTGATAATTTGTTTTAATTGTTCCCAGGTGATAACAATAATAAACATGAATATAAGCATACAAAATTTCAATAAATTCGATGTTCAATTTATTTTGATATTACAGATAATTGCGAATATGATTTCAGATTTGTAAATATTTTTCATGAAATACATGTAAATAAGAAAAAAATCAGTTTATCATAGGCATTAATAGACACTTTTTGTGTACATTTTGAAATCAAAATTTCTCTGAATGCGTCAATGTGCATTACAGATATGATTAAACATTAAATATAATGAATTTTATGTTATTTTAATTCAATACGACGTCACTATAATGCACTGTAGACATATGAAATCATAACCAAGAATTACAAATAGATTCTAAATAAAACCGGTCTTTAATAATTATGGTTGTCTTAGATTGAAACTGGAAACAAAAATGAAGAATCAAAACAGTCCATTTGAGTGTAATATCAAACAGTGAGTTAATTTCATGAAATTCTATCTGTCGATAATCAATCAAATTACGAAAAAATCTTAAACAATGATCAATAAATGTATTCAGAAATGTAAATTACCTGATATTGCATCGATTTTTGAATAATTTGGTGTTTAGAAACAATTAGGGTGTTGTTTTGAAGGAGAATTATATGGCATTTCCATTCTGGAGAATAAACATATTTCTTGATATTTAATTCAGTAGGTAGACAGTAAATATGAGAGTAGAGTGGGTAGTAGCAATTATGATCAGACGTTGAAAATGAGATAGCCCTTATATAAACTCCATATTTACATGGTATGCCTGTGAAATCGAAAGCTTGTAACATTAGTATACAAAAATTTGATGTAATTGCTAACAAAAGATATCGCTATTAAACGATGTTCCATGTCCAATAAAAATAATTGATGACTTGAATTATCATATGCTATCGAAAGAGCATCAATTTTGAGTACATATAATGATGTTTTATCTGATTCAAATTTTAGATCATGTTCGCTGAAACGAAAAATCGTTTTTTGATCGTATAAATATACTTCTTTTCTTTGAACGTCATAGAATATTGGGGTTTCTTCGATAATATTCATAGGTAAGCCATATTTTTCGAAATAATATGCTGGTAAATAGCTTCCTTTATAATCTAGCACACTTTCTTTGAGTTGATCTTCAGTGAATATAAAAATATGAATAATAAAATCTGATATCAAGAACAATTTACGATCGCTTAAGCAGTAATCTGAGTATTGCGAGTCATTTGACAACATCGTTCGTTCAGGATAACATATGTCTTTGTCAAGTTTTGTGAAACTGATGAACATCAGTCTTACCCGTTCAAATATTTCACCGCCCTGCCCCCATCTCTGCACGTTTTATTTGGTTCACTCATCCCTGAAAGTGGATCCCAGATGCATACATTATCTTTACTGTAATAATTTTGTTTACTAGAGTTAATATAATGATACCAATGAAAGTCCTCAAGACAACAAGGACATGTTTTAATGGTTGGCATGATATGTTCTCGATCGTCAAAACACATGGCCGATGATTTTTTCCTCGTGTAATAAATTTCTTCTCCTTGATAACAGTCCCCATATGTTCTCGGAACCAACCAAATATAGAAATCATCACTTTGGCATTTCACATCTTTCATTATTTTTTAACTACCTATTACTCGTGAGAAATCAAAAAAATAGACGCTGTAAAATTGTTTTTTCTCGTTGTAACTGATTCCAGTGATAACAGGCGATTTTGAAGATACTAATGGAATTATTTCATTGAAATTATTGTTAGAAACATATTTCTTGTACCATTTCTTTCCTTCGTTGTATGAATACCAGATTTTACCATTCTTTTTTGTTGTACTGAACATTAGCCCGTATGATTTTTCGAAGGTAATATTTTCTAATCTACTATCTAACATTGCCCATAGTTTCCCGGCATTGAATGATATAAAGGTACGATGACGAACGGTACATGATCCATGGTAGTTTCCTTGAAAATGTAGAATCCACCTATTAGGAAAATGAATTTTAACAAAATCGTCTGAACAATTAAAATCCCATTCAACACCACTTTTTCCCTCCGCATTATATGGATCATCATCTGAAAATAACATAGGCATAAAATTCTTTCCATTATCTAATGAGACGTAACTTTTTGTTTTTTGATCATCTGTTTTTAAATTCGCATAAATTTCACCTGGTATATAAGGATTTACAACGAAGGAACATTTCTTGTCCCACTTATCATATTCAGCCAAATCGCATGAAATTTGAACCAATTGATCATACTGATTCAATGTACATAAACAAAGATTCTTTTCTTTTTTCTTGATCAGAAAATAAATAGTTCCATGCAAATAGAAATACTGGTTAAAATTGCGCACGATGCTCATATCGGGTTGGCTTCTCAAATGATCGTAATTAATAATTATTGAGGTTAAATTATTTCCATTTGTGATGGGCAAAATTTCAAATATCTTATAATTCTCAATAGACTGATGATTCAAACATATTACTTTTTGATATTCTATCAAAACAAATTCGTTGCGGACAGAATAGAATTTTTCAACATTTGAAAAATTATTCATCTCCCTAATGTTGCTTGAAACATCTATTATTCTTGCGATGTTGTTTGCTATTATAATCAATACACAATTACTCATATAAATGATCAACGATGAATTATGAATCCAAGAAGCTTCGGCAACAATATGGACTATAATTTCAAAATCTTTCCCAAAGTTTCTGCTTAAGTACAGTTCATATAATGTATCAGATGCCTAAAGCATGAATAATAATAATAATTATAACTTGTAAACTATAAACGAAAATCAAACATTGGATTCTAAAATAAAATATCATTTATGGTGAGAATTATAATCTGTCTTAGCGCGTTCATAAATTAACATCTACAGGGCAGAGCATAAGGTTCTTAATATTTACTTATCATATTTGTAACCTTACATTTTGAATAGAAAAAAGTCACTGGTATTTCACTTGAACGTTGTATCGAATTGTCGATGTATATTTAAAATCAATTTAATATAAGTTGTAAAAATTTCTAACTAATAAATGTAACATTCGAACATTATCAGTTGTTTAATTCATATAATCAATTATGACAAAAAAATATTGCTCAAAAATTAAAATAGATTTTATCAAATCACATTGGTCTCAAAATATGTGAATATATTATAATCTATTGATATTAATAAAATGAGAATAGGCTCTGCAATCGATGTAATTATTTTTGTGTATTAACAATAAAATGTTAATTCTAAAAGATTATGAGCGGACATGATCTAGAGATAGTTATTTTATATTCATTATTAGGTTTTAAGTTAATCAACAATTTATAATATAGATTATATTTATAAAAAAGGTATGTTATGCCAGCAATTTCCCAATAAGATACACCTACATTTTTCAATACAATCATTAGCATAATATTCTTCGGTGTTTTTGATTGTCATTACTAGAATTTCGGCCAATGCGTATTCCTCAAATAAAATTATACAAATTTTTCTTTTTTAGGAGAGATACGATCATAATTGAATAAAAAATTTAGAGGCGATAAACAAATATTAAAGCACATTCAGAAAATAAAATAAACTAGTTTAATTCTTAAATACATTGTTCTCTGATGTATCATCATGGAAGCCAAATATTGGCGAACGAATCTAAAAATATAACGATTGAGTATGTATCAAGATAGGCTATATCTGGCCAAATTGATATCATTCAAAATGAATAAATATTTCATAATTATTATGATACGTGATTACCATTTATTAAAAGATAGAAATTAGAGATATTTATAATCAATATTTAAGAATATTTGAATTATTTTGGGGAATTTTTTACTGATTAATGATTTTAGCATAAATAGTAATCTTTTAACATATATCTGATTATTTCCGTATTTTTTTTGAATTGTTGTATTCTGCACTAATAAAATGAACAACTTGAACACATGTTATCTTTTTCTAGTTTTAACATGATATGTTTTGTTTATTCATCACATTAGTTGATAATATACCTATATCCTAACTGACATTGATAGTGTTTTGGAGAAATAAAATTTACTTATAGTTCATAAAAACGGTAATATATTTAACTTTTTGACTCGAAATTTTGACAATCTTTAGCTATACAATTCGAAAAAATATTCTGAGACAAAATAACATTATTTTAAACGAATTTTCAAATTTTGATATTCCAGAATTTAAATCATTTTTCATAGATTAATCTACACAAATAAAAGATTTAAGGTAGATATTTTAAAATTTGCAGCATTTTTTACAGATTTTCGGTTAGTATTTTTAGAATTAAGAATTTGGAATAACTATTTGAGGATTTGATACGAAACAACTGATGTGTCAAATAGGATAATGAAGCCTAATTACAAAATTGATAATTCTGCTATTGAGTTAAAAATTTAATTCCTCACCAGGCGATTTAAAAATTAATTTTATCAGCAAAGGAAGTCCACATGTGAACTTCCTAGACACATCATAGAATACATATATAAATCAAGATGTTTACAAAAGTGAAGAAAACACCAAAAATATAATTATTTTCTCTAACTTTCAACCAAATTCATTTAGGGTATATAAGTAATATTGTAATCAATTTATTTAAAAGTTTTAGGGGAATCGAAAAATATTATCGTCTAACGGAATAAAAATATTTTAACTGGTTAAATTATATCTGATTTAAAAACATTAGATAAAATTTCAAAATATTAATTAATTTATTTTCAAATTGATAAAATAAAATTTTTTACGTAGATTATCGTAAGAATATTTTTCTTTATCTCAGTAAACAGATATATAAATTTACTGCCTGTTATGGAAAATAAACATAGATTTCGCTTATAGACGCGGACTTATAAGATCATTAAATTATTTAATAGAGTGAATTGTGAATTCGATAAAGCGGCCGAAAATCCTACATGTTCATAAATATGATTTATTAAAAACATTATCTATATTGGATGATTTGCAAAAAAAATATTTTGTAAATCGAATAACTAAGTTAGGTTTTTAAACATTCAGAGAATCACAAAACTATATCTTTAAAAATAGGTTTCTAATAAATAAAAATATCAAAAATCAACATTATATTATAGTAGAATCTGTTTATAAAATATTTTAAATCGAAACTCATTCAAAAATGAATTGAAATTTTTTTCCACAAACCTTCGATATTGCAGGTTTTTGGAGGATCAAAATCGTATATCTGCCTGGTGTTGAGCATCAATAATTTGATTATACTACCAAAATAAATAAATAACTTTTTTTATTATCTGATTAAATTTAAATGGTTCGCGCCTTTTACATTAGTATTAAATGAATTCTGTATCAGAACTGAATTTATATTTCTACAAAATTGATGTATGACAGAGCGAGTTCAATTTTTATTTGATAGTTGTATTTTTTAATCTGTAGCAATAATTAATAACACAACTTTAAAAAAAAACAATTTCTAGAGCAGCCAGAATTATGAAGAGCTACAATTATCAATCAAATAATCGAATATCAACTTACTGTGATATCTTTAGGGACAAGTTTAAATATGTATGATGGTTCAAAACTTGATGGGAAAACCATTGTGTTTAGTTCATATTTTTGGGAGGATATTGTTAGAAATTCATTGTTTACATAAATGAATGTTTGACTTGAACTTGATTTTCCAAACAAAAATTGTTTAATTGGAATTAATTCATCAAGAAAAATTGGTTTATCCTGTATGTCAAGTGTCCAGGGTTTGAATGATTTTCCTCCATCACTTGACACTCTCATAATCTGGTTTACTATCACATTCTGATGTTTTTCATTGAAACAAAAAACGAAAAAGTTCGGAGCTCCTTCCCAAAAAACATACTCTTGTTGATAGTTCCTCATATCCTTGAATTGTGTCTGAAATAATATTATAATCATACTTTTGAAATTTTTGGTGAAAGACTCTTGTAAGCCTTTTCAATATAATCAACCTTTATTTTGTCAGCATCACCCACATGAAAGAAAATGATCAAAATATTGATGGTAATGAACATATTACAACCCATTTTGAAATGCTTTTGAGTTGATAGAGGTGTAGCCTGATTAATTAAAATTATCAATTTATAATTTTTAACTGGTGATTTATTATCAAATATAATTTTTCGAAATTACAAATTATTACTAGATTTTTTAATTTCGGTGATTTATTCTAACTGATCGTTTTCTATTCAAAACATTATTATGCTATATTTACGATTATCGTATCCAATTTTCCTCAATAACTTAGGATTTTTAATATGATGTAACACAATATTAAACTTTATCGTTGAAAAATTTTTAAGCTAATCAAGATAAGCGACAATGCCCGATATTTTTAACATACCAACGATTTTTATTTTCTATTTTTAGTTCATTATGCATATAAATGACCATCATTATATAAAAAAGTTTTACTACAATACATCACAAAAAATTGCCTGTTGAGGTAATTTTAAATACCTATCTATAGAGATTGAATTATGCCCATTTTTATACGCCTGTTTTAAAGACTTACCATAACTTTAAATATTATTAAATGGAACTTTCCTTTTAAATGATAATCAATATTCATTATTAATAGGAGTTTTATCAATATTTGAGCCTTTATTTATAGATGATGATTGCTTATTATTTTATTAATTGATTTTCGAATTATTAGTTGATATATACAAAATGACTACAGGCTCCAATTCAAAGAATTAATTTTAAATGAGTATTTGTCAAATGATAATATCTGTCCATTTATTTGACACGCATATTCGCATTTTTATAATTTGTCAGAAACACAATTGATATATGTTTAGAAATTTGAGCCTCTTGAAGAACTGAAAAGTCAGCTGTCGAGATCGTTATTTAAGTAAAAATTTATAAAATACTCCTCCCAGATTTTTATTTCAATAAACCATGTATATTATGTTTGCTATTAATAGCAGATTAGGACAAAATTTATCAAACGATATTTAAAATGTGCTGGTAAGTGGCCATCTTTTAATGAAAGTTCATTGTTTGTTAAAAATTTGTTGATATTTTAGTTCGAATTAAAATATGTGAATGTATTCAACTAGATATTGAGATATATACATAAATATTTGTTAACACATCATTATTCCTCTGTTAAATAAAAATGTAACAAAGATCTAATTTTAATGCACTATTTGGTGTTGTACGAATAAAATCAAACGATTTAATTTCATAAAACATTCAACGAGTGATCATATACATTTCATTTTTTACGATTCCCACGTTTTATACAACGAATAATATCGACTACTCTAAAACAAAATAATTTTATTAGTGCTGTGACTGGCTCAAACACATATTTAGTTGATTATATTACATGCAAATTAGGTTAATATTATATACCTCCAAAATATTACAGAGTATAAGTATTAGAATAAAGACATTATTCTTAAACGAACAGTTCGTTATAATTTGCATTTTATTATTTAAGAGATATATTCGAATTAATATCTCTTCTAGTATCTATTTCGGAAATAAAAAAAGCGAATCGGCATACATCTAAAAGCGGTATTGTCAACATATGTTGAAATAATCAGGAAATATAATATATGCCGTATATTCCGGAACAAAAGCTGAGGTATTTTTACAAGATTTAAAAACAAGCAACTATATCAAAGTCTCAGTAAATGTATGAATTTTAACTGTTTACTTATTGCTTGACTATAGAACAGGTTTTCCCCAATATTTTTGAATTCTGTTGCTTATACACCTGGCCGTTTTACATATGAGCAACATATGTATGTTGAAAATTTATGGAGTAAGGGTTATACAATGGAGCGCTTTAAAACGCGGTAAAATAGATCAAATCTATATTTAGAAATATTTTTCATTCAAAAGATATTTAGACTGAGAAGAGACATTGGTAGTTCCATTGCAAATAGAAAAATGAATATTCTTAGATTGTTCAGCTATAGTTATAATTACTAATCATGTTTAAGTAATCTATCTGGTACATCCTCAGACAATATGATTCTAAATTGAGACATCATAAATCAAAGGAATCAAAAACAGTAAATTTTTTATGTTAATATGTATTCCCTCACATATATCTTAAAAATGACAAATATTTTCTGCATTAATTTTTTTAATTTTTTTATCAATTATGATGTATTAATTAGCTTTTATATAATTGATAGTATAAAAAACTGCTACTAATAGACAAACCAAACTGGTTATCATTATATAAATTGTAAAACACTCTTGATTATTAATATTGAGTAGGTTGTGTGCAAGGAATATCAAATATATATTATAAAAAAAAATTTAAGTTTGCTCCAAAGTGGGTAAATGAAAAACTTGAACATATATTTAAGCATATTTTTATTACATAAAATTATAATGATATAGGTCCAGACACTTATATCTATATCAGTTCTGCTGTGTATTTAGTTCATGTTCAACACTTTACTAAGACATTAAATAAATGATGATTAATGTATTATTGTAAGACGAGACTCGTATAGAATAAATATATATGGTTTTCTTTTTAATGAAGGCAGCCTCGACATTCAAAAGTTTTTCGGTCCGCTTTTGAGATCTATATATCAGATGAATTTTCTATATCAATACGTATCGTTACATTAATTATATGTGTCATCAAATAGTCTATTAAATTGTTAAATTTTAATGAATAAAAAATTGTATAAATTATATATGACGACAAATTGTCAATTTAAGAGTTTCATTGACTTGTTTGATTCTGATAACTATTAGTCAATTTCTAGAAGTATTTTTGGCATTAGTTTACTAACATTTTGACATGGTAATGTTTGAAAATTGGAATTTCTATTCATTCATCAGTTATTATTGATTAAAACTAAATATATTAATGCATTATAATATATCAATTTCTTTAATTAAAGAGATTACAATGACATGTTAAAAATGAAAAAATGGTATCAGAAATTCGAACATATTAAATAACAGACGCTATGACTCTGTCTACTTAAGAATATGTATTTCATTCTATTTTTCTCTAAAACACGATAATAATGTATTTTATTTGATCGAAGTTTGAAACAGTATCCTCTTGAGCATATTCTATGGTACGAATTTTAATATTTTTTCTTAACACGAATATTGGAAAATTATCATATTTTTGTTCATACGAACATGCTCTACATGGATCTTGTATCTCATGTTTATTAACACATTGTTATTCTGCATTGGCAATATTTTAATATTAGATTTTATACAATATTATTTTAAATATATATCAATGTATCATTCTCCATAAGAAACCATGAAATATCAGAATAATGAAAATTCTCGATTTGGTTCACATATTGATTGATGTCTGATCATTTATAGCTATAAAATTTTAAATATATATAATCCGAATAATTGGGAAAAAAAGGTTTTTGGGATAAAGAATCCACTTAAGCCAATTCGAATACAAATTTTGAAAATCAAAATAGATTTAAATCTAAAATATTAACAAAGATATGACCCTATTGTAATTATTTTTGGAATCAACTAACGATGAAAGTTGTTTACCATTATGGATAAAGTTTTCTTTTACATGTTGCCAAATCTTTTTATATGCATTAAGGTTGATAAGCTGAAATCTTCAAATACTTCAAAATATTACATGACAAAGTAACAATGACAAACAGTTTGAGAAACGTGATCACTATCATTTTCTAATAACATTGCTTGATTTAAATACTATGATCATGATACAATTTCTTAATTGTTTAATTTGTGATCACTCGATAATTCGCGTCAAAATTTAGATATTCGTTTATATCGTCCTTAATGACTTTTCCGTACAGCTATTTTTGGTCAGCTACGTCCATTTTCTCTTGACTATGAACTTTAACGATTTTATTACATATGTATTATTTTCACATATGATGCCGTTTACTGAATATTTCATGCCAAGAAAAACTAGCTTTGAAGTCTGTTTTTGTATTCAATTAGTCAATGAAAATATTTTTCTTTACACCTATTATTGGAGAAGATATTAAATGTACAGTAGATCGTCATTGGAAGAAATCATTTGATTGAGCAAAATTCAACCTCCTGAATGGCAAATTTTTAAACTTAGGCTATAATCGAATATACGCTGATATTTAAATTGTATATATTTATTAAATCAATAACTTTATATTTTAAAATGGGATATTTTATACTGGCTTCTATATATATTTACATAATAGACCCAGAGAAAACATTTAAGGGCTTAACCTATTTCTAAGTTTCACTTTAATATCACAATGCACCTCTTCTTGTTTTCATTTATCGTCAATTTCGAATGCAAATAGTTTAATAGGATATATATTAAATTTTAAAATATACAATGGTTATTATAACTGTAGACAATCTAAACTAAAACTATATTTGTATATATATTGAAGGCAGCGGGCATTTTTTCTACCAATTGACAAAATAATTTTATTTCAATCAGAATATTGATGTTAAAACCAGAGAAATCTAGTCAAAATATTTTTAAATTGTATTGGGTTAATCGAGCTTGGATAACACATCTGATACTGTAGTTCATAGAGAATTCATGCCTTTTAACAAATATTCTTGATTTGTGAATCTCATTTGATGTAAATAGACGTGGCGGTCATCATTCAGCATGTTTTCATCAATTGAATTTTTTCAAAAGCATTTGTTTTAATTTCAAAATAGACAAAACTATTTATTTAAAGGGATAAATATTATTTAAACAGAAAATAAAAATCAATAAGTAATTGTTTGCGTAACATTAAATTAAAACTCAAAAATACAATCCAGTGACAAACTTGATAATCTAAAAAATTTAAATAAAACTATGTGGATTTTCTAGATTTTTTGAATATGCGCAGTGCTGAACGAATTAAATCATTTTTTCAGTGTATCAAACATTTTTCCTTGTTGTAATTGTTTGAGCTATTTATGTCAGGTTATATCGAAATGGGCAATACTTTAGAATTTGTTCAAATAAATATAAATCGGAAAAAATTATATACCCTAATCAATCGAGTATATTTTGTATGGATGAGGCGATTCATTTATTTAAATGGATTGAATAACTCCTCATATTTCATGCGATTTTCGATGAATAACATCAATAATTATCATTTAAGAAAAAAATGCTTAAATTAAATGACAACATCAGTCATATATGTCAATTAAAGTGAAAAGTAAATAATGAAATTCTCCACTATTGTATAAATCTCTAAAATACACACATTTTTCCCTTTTCATTTTATAGTTATAAGTTCTATCTTGAATTTAGAAATTTGAACAAATTTTCTAGATTATTTCAATTTTCGATATACGATTTAGAGATTCTCATTATGGCATCTATACATTATTCTTAAAATCTTTATTGCTTCTTTCTGATTGACGAATTGAATTTTATTGCTTAGATAATCTTTGATTCTATATTTTAGAGCAAGAGAATAATCAACTTTTAAAAATATCACATAGAATTACCTATTTACTAGAGTATATACTACAAAACTACTTTTTTATAAAAATATGGTAAATGTGATTATATTCTTTCATATAATAAATCATATTTCTGATTCATTTTCGAAAAATATACAGCAATGGATCTTATTCCAATTTGTATATTTTTAATATTTTACTATTTGCTACAGATAGATCAGAATTCTAACAACATATTGGATTATAACTTTAGTCAAGCAATATTTCTAATCTCTGCCCCATGTTTATGGTTTACTAAAATATGTTTGTATCAAATCTGACTCAAGTCATTGTTTGAAGTCGAGAAATGGATCTCATAATATTTATTTTATAACGCCATTAAAGTTTTTTTATGAATTTTTTAAATAATACATAAAAGTTGTGGAGAAAAAATAAAATAATACATTCTAGCATTCGTTGTAGACATAACGATCAACATATCAACCAAATCTTGGTAGAAGTCATTCCAGTAGTAAAATGTTTTTTTAAATTTTCATCATAATTGAAAATCAATAAAAATACAAAATGTAATCTGTACAACAGAATGAAATAACAATGTATGTATACTCAATATTAAGTTAATAGTTTTTTAACTGGTTCGTTGTATTTTGAAAAAATATTTATTTTCATATTCTTAGTATTAAATGCAAAAAAAGACTCCATTTATATGGGTTAATAGAGTGATTGTCGTTTTTTAGATATCCTCAAATTTTTAATGTTCATTAAATTCACAAAGATGCAGAAATATTTAAAATTCAAAATACATCACATCAACAATTGTTTTTTAATCTACAAGAGGCCTTAAATATCATGATCTTATTGTTCGTATTTAAAAAACATTATAATATTGGCAATACCCCAAAAATTTACTTGCTATTTTAAAAAATCTGAAAATTTTAAATTTTAATGGTTAATTACAGTAATTTTTACACCAATGGTTCTAAATATATGAAATCGATTTTCAATTGTGTTAAGCGAGATTCGAGATTTTTCAATAAATATTCTACAATAATACCAAGAATTTTATTTTTGAATAAAAATCTTGAGTTTAAACGCTAAAATATATAAATGATGAAGTTCGTGAATGGTTATTATTATTTACGTATTAGTCTGTTTAGATGTAAACCGCAAACAAAGCTGTTTCTCAGGATAAATGAATCATATTTATACATTTGTCATTATCTGTCTAAATCATGCACCGTTTCAATTTTTTATAAAGTCGAATTTCTTCAATTATTAATCCCATAAAAATATATTTCGGAGTTCAACTTTTGATTTATTCGTCCGAATGTCGATATTTTTTCGGTATTGAAATTTTGATGAGGAGATAGAATCTCACAACCATTCCATTATTAAACTGTGAAGATTGTCTTAATTCTTCAAGATTTTCTTCAACCTGGTGTTTATTGTACCGTTTAATCATTCTAAGTTATGAATAGTAAAAATATACTTAATGTTTGAAATTAATTGAATTTTTCAGTAATCTATGTTCGATATAAAAAGTATTACGCCTAGATAAAGAGTGAAATATTCATTGAACAAAATGGAAAATTTTCAGCAAAATGTAGAAAATCGGCTAATCAATCGCTTAAGAGAATTTATACTTACATAAAACATATGATGAATAATGATTTTTGAATATCTTTTTGATTAACCTATTTAAGGATTTTTAAATTCAAAAATATTGTGGTCATTTCTAAACTCATCGAAATTTATTGAAAAACAGAAATAATTATGAAGATACACTTGCCATGTGTTTGTTTTATCACTCGTGACTGATCTAGAGAGATATCATAAACAGAGTCGATTATATTTTTGAATTTGGTTTTTAATAAAATAGATTATCATGGCTGGACTTAATATATTTTAATTTGCTGATAAACCCAATAGAGATATAAAAATTAAGGTGTAAGAACTAATTAAAAAATCCTATTTTTATGACAATATTCATATCAAAATGTTGATGAATTAATTTCAACAGTCAAGTTAAAATAATGAACGATGTTAGTTGAAAGATTCTACTAATTTTACTTATTCTCTTAATTATCATACAAATTATTTTATCATCTCAATCATAAAGGATACAAGATTTTACAGTTAAAACATGAAAAGTGCTAAATAAATTGAATACATTCTCAAATTGTGTCAATATTCTTCAGACTTTTATAAAAGGGTTTGTTAATATTACATAAGCTTTCAAGACAGTTTCAATATTTTGAAATAGATATCCTACATTTATTTTATTAACCACGTGTTTTTGAAAATAACAATATCATTCAAATTGATTGGAGTTTCCTACACGTCATCAATCAAAACATCTGCCTCGCATATATTACTTTTTTCAATTTGTTAAAAATTGTTTCATTTATGCAGAATTAAATTCTTTAATACATCAATTTTAATAATCGATCCTAAAAATATGCACCAAAAAAATATAACTTGAGTTAATATATTTTAAATTTTAGATTTCATCGGCCTGCTCATTATTTTGCTGAAAATTACTCTCATGTCTTCTAATACAAATCATTTAAAGATTATTTTAAACTGTATTTTGTAATTTTTAGACTTAAATATAGCACATTACCGAGTGTGCGTGAGGTTATCCATATTAAATTTCATATTTCTGCACATTGCAGTGAAAAAATTGTTGAAACTAATCTATTTACGGACTCAGAAATGTTTAAACAGTCCTATGCGGCACAGAAAACAATCAATGATGTTAAAAAATTCACACAGTATCAATACTTCAAAGCATTACCTAGAGAATATTAAAAATCCAAAAATCCGATCACCTAAAAGTTCCCAATAGCTTCTTAGAGACTAAAACCGACTTGTACACTTAAGAGATTTAGTGGCAAGGTAAAGAAAAATGCAAAATTATCTTTGAATTAAAAATAAATGAATAGATATGTAAAACAACTTCACAATTATATCGATAACACACTTACTATTCATATCGGTGGTAATAAAATATTATTCTGAATAAACGTTAACATACAGCTTGTATTTCTATGATTTCAAAGTAAGGTTCTATCAAGATAAACTAATTTTTGAGGCAAAATCAGCATATACCGACTCCATGAGATACACCATATGCAAATTCAAAGAAGAAGTGACATTGGTTAACGGGAACACAAAACTCACTTTGAATTAATTCGGTATATCACAAAATGAATAAAAGTTTACTTTCTTTTTAAAACATTTTGACAATTTATTCAAAGAATTGTCACTTCTTCAATATATCATACAAGATTTTGAACAATTGTCGGGTGTGATATTCACGAATATGTTATTATAATGCAGCTCTTTAGTATCCACGAAATTAACAGTGTTTAGACAAATTCCAAGAAAATAACGGGAGTGTCTTATACCTCCCATTCTACCTCAAAATGATTTACCTAAATAAAAATACTTATTATCCAAATATTAAATATCTCTGAGAAAGACCACAATAGATCTGAAAAAAAAACATATCATTTTTCTATATACGGCTTCGCGTTAAATCGTGTTTTAGGATTTATATTGATACAATCGAAATTTTAAAATATGATAGGTACATCAATATTGGAAATGAAATCAACCACTAATATTTAGAATCTTATAATTTGTCGCAAAAGTTTCATTAATTTACAAAAAAGTATCGATAGATTTTATCGGCAAACCTTATTTGTTATCACTCATAAATATTAAAAAATATAAATCGAATGTAACAGCCGTCAATTTACTCAAAATTTGTCGATAAATGTCCGAATGTTGAAACAAATATTGCCAGATAACAAGACAAATAATATAATTTAAATGTTTGTAGATCTGTTAGACTTTAAAAATTAGGATTTATATAACATAATTCCGTTTTGAAGTTACATATATAGAGATGGATAAATTAAAATTAAATTCGAAAAATAGCTAATTAGAATTCTTTTAATAAATTGTAATTAAAATCTAACAAACAGCTATTCTGTTATCAATATTACTAGACTTGTATAAGGCTAATTTTTATGATAAAATGCATTATTTCTAGCCTCGGCCTTAATACTCCCTTTTTTTGGTGACGTGTGATATTGATACGATAAATCATCGCCTATAATTATAAAAATGAAACATATTATGTAGCTCCAAATGCATTTTCCACCACACAAATGTTTGTTTGTTGGACAATTTTCTATTGAAATATCCAAATACGTTTACAATTTTCTTCATCAGAGTTATCACCACAATCGTATATCATGTTGCATCTAACGTTGTTCCGCAAACATTGTCCGTTTTTGCACTTGTAGCCGACACAGAATTTATCTATATTAGAAACATTGTATTACTAAGACACTTGACATCGTATTGATTACACGTATATTCTTTAGTTATTTGCGCATCATCCCCGCAGTAACAAAAATCTTCAGACTTTATTAATGGATCGCAGATAATTTGACAGGTAGTATTGCCATAAGGGCGATATATTTCTATTTTAATATACGATTACGTGAGAAATAATTGGTTTGAATCCTTAAATCAATGGCATTAGAAAAATTTATATATGACACTCGATTTAGTCTCTTAGACGTGTTGAGGTCCGTATGAACTAGCATGGAATTCCGGACGAAATATAAATGTTGATTTACGAGATCAAAAGTAACCACATCATCTATTTGACGAATAACCTGTTTTTATTGATTATGCAAAAATTTTCGTTAACATTTTTTAATCACAAATACATCGATATGTAGAATTAAAAAGGGTTCTCTTTTTTATTAAGGCAGGTCGAATTCGTGATGAGATTTATCTCCCATACATTTGATTCGGTTAACGAAGGTTTAAGAAGCAGATATAGACAAGGTTTTCAGAATAATCTATAGAGTAATTTTATTTATTAGATTACTTCAGGAGATGCTAGAAATAATTTTGAAAATTATCATACTGATGACATCACTAACAACAATGAAATTTGTTCAAAAATATTTAATCATTATCAGTTAATGTATTGTTTTAATGTATATGTTCTCGACTTATTTGTCGATCGAAAATAATTTTTAACAAAATTGTTTATTGGATGGTTAGAAATTTGTGAAACATACAATTCTTATAAACGATAACAATGTGCAAAGGATTTACAAGATATATATAGTATTGTGATGGCTGGTGATACTTTAAATATATTTGAAAAAGTTGTACAGATAATCGTGATTTTGTCAAAAACCAATTTTAAATTCTGTATAGCTTTATTAAAGAATTATTTATTTATGATAAAAATTACATCAGCGTGAGAATTAAAATGTTGAAAATTATAAACCATTTTCTAATAAATAGATTTAAAATTCGAATCGCATCAAAATTTTATTCGAAATATTTCGATATTTGTAAATTTTAGAGAGGTTTAGGAGATTGTACAATTTATTTAATGAAATTATTTATCATAGATCGAAAGAAAAATCCATTGACATGAAAAATTTTCAGAAATATTTTTAAAACTACATCGGAATGTAAAATATTAAAATATCGAAATGTGATTAAATTTGGACAATTCATCAGCGTTTAAGCATTGTTGGTTGATTTTATTTCAATATAACTCAGAATGTGACAAAATCTCATTTAAACAATATTTTATCTGAAATAGACAATATTATTAATTATTGATTACCTTGTATTCAGCTCTTGTCCCCACAATATCAAGCTGAGTAACAAAAAGTGTGTTATTGTGCAGTTGCCAAATATGATACTTCCATTCTTGTGAATACATATACTTCTTGATGGGTTTCTCTGCATCGAAGCAGTTTATGCCAGAGTACAAACGATAATAACATATTTGATCAAATGTAGCAAACGAGATCGCCCTGTAATTAACCCAATATTTACAAGACTTCAATATGATATTGGAATGCGGTGACATTACTTGACAATAGTTTTATATAATTTGTTTCCATGCATATTACGAATAAACGATGATTCATATCCAATATAAACAGTTGAAGATTCATATAATCATATGCCATTGAAACCACATCAAAACTTAATCGATATAATGAAGCCATTATTGAAGTAAAATTGTCAGATGTGCTGTGAAGGTGATAAATATAATGATTTTCATATAAATACACTGATTGGCTCTTAATGTCATATGAAATGGACATATTTACACCAAGTATTTTTGGCAGAAAATATTTACCGAAGTAAAATGCTGGCAAATAGTGTCCTTTGTAATCTAGGTGGCTTTCTTGGATTTGATCCTTTAGAAATACCGATATTTTAATATTGAAACCTGTTTAAAACCCTCTAATTACTTGTGCTGACACAATAATCAGAATAGTCGACAGTTGACGATTGTTGAGGCAAACATATATCTTTATCTAATTTCGCGAAACTATGGGATAAAATCTGTACCCGTTCAGCTGCGTCAGTGCTGTTGCACCATCCTTGCACGTTTTTACAGGTTCGGGAAAGTTTAAATAGTAATCCCAAATGCACAATTTGTCTTTGGAGTAATAATTAGGTTTACTATATTAAAATAGAGATACCAATGAAAGTCTTCCAATGAACAAGGACATGATTTGATAGTTGGCAGGATCATATTTCGACAATCAATACACATAGCTGAAGGTTTTAACTTCATAAAGGAAACTTCCTCTCCTTGGAAGCAGTTCCCAAATGTTCTTGGAATGTACCAAATTTCAAAATCGTCCCTATGACAGTGTCTATCTATCATTAGATACAAACTACTAATTACGGATGTAAAATTGAATAAATATAATGTGTATATATTTGATTGTTCGTTGAAATTTATGGCTGCTATAAGATTTTCAGGATATTCGAGCGATATAATATCTTTGAAATTATTGGTGGAAACATAATTTTTGTACCATTTATATCCCTCGTCGTAGCAATACCAGATTCTGCTATTTTTTCTTTCTGTACCAAACATTATTCCAGCAGAATAAACCATTATTAATTTGTGGATTCGAGCATCTAACATTCTCCATCGTTTCCCGCCATCGAATGAAACAAACCAACGACGGGTGTAATGTATTGATCCTTGATACGTTCCTCGAAATTTAACCATCCACTTTTGGGGAAAATTGTTTGTTAATGAATCTTGTGAACATGTAAGATCCCATGCTATGCCACTTTTTTTCTCAGGAGGTTTTGATCTGTCTGTGTTAAAAATTATTGGCACAAAATTATTGCCATTATCAAAAGATACATAACTTCTTATTCCATGAACATTATCTATAATATTAGCATAAATGACCCCATGTAAGTGTGGATTTATAACGACCGAACATTTACGTTCTGCTTCTTCATAAACAGCTAAATTGCAAACAATTTGAATTAATTCGTCATATTTATTCAATGTATATAAACATAGATTCAACTCACTCTTCCAGAGAAGGAAATAAAAATAACCATGTAAATAGAAATATTGGTTAAAATTCCGGTAAATACTTGATAAAGATCTCCCAACGAAATGTTTCTGATGAATGGTTAGTGTTGTGATGTTTTTGTCTTTTCTGATGGGCCAAATTTCTAGAATTTTATGTTTTTCAAGCGACTAAATAAAAAACATTTATTACTTGATCATAATCTATCAAAATCATTTCGTTGCGGACTTGGTAGAATCTTTTCACATTATTAAATTTATATATTTCGGTAAATCTGTTAAGCCCATCTAAAATTATCACTGTTTTGTTAGCTAAAAGTTAATCAGTATTCTCATACCAATATAAATGAGAAACGGGGTGTCTACAATCCATGAAGCCTCGACTACATTTTCACTTATATGTTCGAAATGTTCCCCGAAGGTGTTACTAATATATAAGTTATACAGAGAATTTTCAATCTAGAATAAATAAATATATTAAGACAAATATAGAAAATATAAATCTTATATAATTCAGTGTATTTTTGAACAGAATTCGAAGCCAAATTCTACAAAGAAATATTTTCAATAAAAACTTTAAATTTCAAATATATTTTTGAAACGAGTTCATACTCAAAAAATAGTGTATTTTGGTATATGTTAATAACTATTTATGAACATATTTAAAAAAAATATTTTTAGACCTATTTAAAATTATGATGAAATTAAAAATCAGTAGGCATTTTTTCACATAACAAAGATTAAAACACTTGACACACATCTTTACATGTGATCTATTATTGGCTGATATCAAGAGTAACAAATGTATCGATTATATATGATCACCGCTACTCTACCTCGATGTTTTCGAATGAAAAACTGTTTAATCGATATATATGTATGAAAGTGCTTTAATTCGTTTGTTAAAATAAATTAAGATTATAATAGTAATAAATCAAAACAAAGAGCTTATTCTTTAGAATTGGGAGAACAATTCCAACCAAGTGAGAAAAATCAAACGAATATACAAGGCAGAAGATGTTGATAAAGCATTTCTGCTTTGGTTTTCGAATTCTTGGAATGTTCAGTTTTCAATCAGTAGCATCTGCTAATGGAGAAGGCAAAAAAGCGTGCAAATGGTTTAAATGTAAAAAATTTAGATTCAATGAATTGATCGTAGAAACAGTGGAAGGAAAGGAAAAATATTGTTGTTAAAAAGTGTAATGGCGAAAAGCATGACGAAATTATTTTAGTGCAGAAAGCTGGATTAGGGATGCACCGCCTTCAATCATTAATGTCAACGAAGCAAAAGACATTTTCTAAGCTAATGAACCGGTGAGTATTCACACGTGATACCTGAGGGAACTCTCTCATTCAAAAAAGCGAAACAGCAGCATGCAAGATGGCCAAAGAACGTGTTACTAATTTCTTTACATGCAAGAGGGACAGGAATTAGAAGCTGAAGCCACTTACTTTTGGAAAAGAAAAATACCCCAAAATGTGTCAAAAACACGAAGACACATCTTGTTGATTATGAAGCTAATAAATATTCGTAGACGACAAGGTATATTTGGACAGCTTGGTTTAATAGGATGGATAATCAAGTGCGTCGCCAAAATTGACATATAGTGATGCTGTGTGACAGCGGTTCAGACTAACGCTAAGGACGACCCGACTCTATCACAAGTGACTTTGTTAGACGTCCATTAAAGACTGAAGAAAATTCGGTCTCATCTAGATGGATGCCACTGCGACGACTATCGAGTTTTTACTGAGTGACAAATGAGTTTTATTTAAAATTAAAATAACAACTCGAAAATCGATGAATGAATACTATAAGTACGTTAGGCAATATTCTCATGTGATGCGTTGATTATAGGATGCTGCTACTAATTCATATTTAAGTTAAATTTATATTAAACTTGTTTGCTTATACTTGATGGAACCAGAAACCCTAACAAAAAGTGTCACAAAAGTGAAATTGTAATGACACTAGCGTTTAAAATATTTTTTTAATTATATAATTATTTATTAAATGTTAGTTCTTCTCATGTTAAAACACTGGTTCTTACAGCCTTAATTCTTCCCCTGCATCCCAATATATTTAGAACGTTTGTCTGGTCGAAATTCTGAGTGTATTTATTGTATAGACCTGTTTGTAGCGACGGATATGATAAAAATGCCTTTGATAATCGCATAATTGTGTCACTCCGCTTATGTGCAGATTTTTTTATCAGGTCCGAAACCTGTGTATATAACCGGAGTTGGCTATATTACGGTGTATTTTATGATAAATCTGAAAACATTAAATTTTGAACTTTGTTATAAATTTTATGTTGGCTCAAGTAAATATTTATTCAACGATGAAAGAATCTTGAAAAAATATTATACTAGATATTGTGGGTAATTTTAGAAGAGGTATATGATGATTCTGAGAACTACTTTAATAATTATCTGGAGTCTAGAAGTGAATACTAATAAATATCACAATTGATACGTTACATACACCCTCAGTAGATCGAATATCAATATTAATTCTTTAATATTCACGAGTTAGTTGCATAGACTTCAAGCAATATTATAAATTATTCGTAAATATAGTTATTCATAATATTTTTCAATATATTTTTATAATCGTATATCCATCAAATATATAATGGAAAATATTTTCGTCGAATAGACATATTCTTCTATTTTTGACATATGAAAAGGGCCCTAAAACTAATTTACAGAAAGCATGATATCATATTTAATCATACATGCGCAATGGTTATCATGCAGTATTAAGATCGCCGAATATTACAGAACATAGAGTGTCAATCATTCAGACCTCTAAAACTTAATCAGCGACGTTGATGTCGTCATTAAATTGTGAACAATTGTCTCCTTTATCGAATGATATATTTATTTGCTGATTTCATATGTTTTGAACGTATTTCAATGAGCTGCAATTAAAGGTAAAAGAAGCTCATTCGAAATTGATTATTGACAAATGTTTATCACCAATTCTATTTGGCTGTACACAAACAATGATATTTCGCTCGTACATTATTTTTTACTCGTCTACAGCATACCGTTATAAACAATATTGATTTGTCTGTAATTATTACATTTTTTTTGTAAAATCTAATCTTATGGTTCATAAAGCAACTAGATTACCATTCGACAACGTGCGTCACAATTCTACAGCCCTCTAATGAGATTACTATCTTTTTCTTGTTCTTTTAAAAATTTTAAAACAAATCGTTCAATCTGAAATCTCACACCCTTGTTAATTATATACATAATGGAATGATGTTTGAAATTCACAAGACAATTCAAATTAGCTTTGGGAAAATAATTTCTTAATCTTAATATTGCCATATAAACTGCTCAACTCCTAATCACTATATATCAACATTGATGTTGATAATAACACGATATTCATAAAGCCTCTTTTATATTTTTTCCCATTTATGATAACAAGACTAGTAGTGTACACCATCATTGTTGTGACTTTGTTAATTTATGTATTCTATAATAACAATCATTATCATGGTATTAATTAAAGTGTTCTTGATTCAGTTTTTCATCGATCATAATGAGAATAG
>JWZT01004658.1:135304-183037 GCA_000827895.1 Thelohanellus kitauei
TCTGCAATGTTGAGAGTATCAACCCCATTTATTTCTCCATTCAACTATCACAATTAAATTTAACGGGACTTCTTATAGAAATAAGAGATTAAAATTAATTTCATTAGAAATATATGAAAATTTCGAACGGACACTGCTGTGAAAACAAAATAATTATTTTGGCTCAAGAAGATATAAAGAGAATATTGAAATCTTGTTAAATGGATAATTGGAAAGTGGGATATTTTTTTAATAATGGACCATTTAATCAACATACTTTGAACAATATTTTAATTTATGGTTATACGATTGTTTAAAGAAATTATATGTGTTCATTTTTAAGGTATATTCATATTTATTTTGTCAATGTATTTATTCTGTATTTAAAGAGGCAACTTAGACATTAGTCTTTATAATATCTATCTGTATATTTTTCTTTGAGCACGCTTTAGCCTTATTATTAATGTTATGAAACATTCAAATACTATTAGTTAGCGAATAAAACTTGTCATCGAAAAAGAATCATCTATCAATACAAAAGCAAAAATACAACAATGCATATACCATAACACTTACAGATAATTCATGCCAATTCTATCCCAAAGTATTACGGAAATTGATTTTTAGCTTCGAATAGAAATATTAGATCTTCGCCAACTGAAGGAAAACGAACGTTTTGAGATATTGTCTATTAAAAATGGAACACGATAGCGAAATAACGGTTACCAAAACAACATTGTTTGAAAGGACATGACAACTTAGTGTATAAACCATTCTGTAAAATCAGATAATTTAAAGTTACAGATCTTGAAGTGATATTTGAACTCAACGAGTGTATGATTAACTAAAATGAGTATCACAGAAGTACACTTTTAATGGAAAAATACATATAGGACGGAGTCAAACGAATGAATGATCTAGATGAATTTCTTGATGAGGGACCGTGTAGAACAAAAAAACATCGTGTCAATTGTATCAACATAAATCTAAACTGGTTTTACAATCATCTCTATGGTCTTCGAAGCTATAGAGATCTGTACAATTTGTATATTTTTTGATCTGAGATCGATTTTAAAATTTCATGATAATACGAGACATTCTTGTATTATCATCATCTAATCCTCCAAAGAATTCTTTTTAAATTCCGAATTTCGACAAGATATCTCAAAAATTTGCATTAAAAAGACAAATATTATCTAATCAATATTTTTTTTCTGAATTTATATACATAAAAGATGATATTTGATGTAAAATTTCACCGACCTTAATAAATGTTGTATTTTAGGAATTACACTATTTTTCATCAAAAATGTTGAGGGTTTCAATTAATATGATTGAAATTTTTATCAATAAACATATTACAAAAAGATTTCGACCAAAATAATATGTCGGTATGTCGCTTCTATTCATGCGCAAAGTAAGCACAGTCTTTTTCATACATATGATAGATGATGCCATTGGTATTAAGAATAGATATTTAGCATTTAAATTACACCTGATCAACTGTAGCGAATTTTTTAACTTTGAAATTAACCGTTAACGGATGAGTATTACTTTATTATAAATGTCAGATTTTGGCACTGTGAAAACCTAAAATAATTTAAATTGAATAAAATCTTGCTTTGTCCTAATTTATAATAATCAAATTCTATCAAATCTTTTTCTTAAGACAAATAAGTATTATAATTATGGTTTTATTAACTTCAAGAATAACATCTGCATGTGAACAAACTTAGAATATCCTACTCATATATCCCATAAACGACTGTGTCAGATGGATTGCATAACTTATGCGCTTTTCCCCATGATCGATACAGAGAGAACTTTTTTAAAATATCAATTTTTCTGCTCAAAAATTATTTGATAGATTTTCTTGAATATTGGGGCCTATTGATCGAAATGCATGGACATATTGGATGAAGAATAGTGTAAATATTAGTATCGCTGTTTTTCCTTACAAACATTTTGATTTAACATTTGAATTTTCTAAAAAATATTTTTTACATGAGATAGCTTGAATGTAAAATTAATTAAAGTAAACGTTTTAACAAAATTTAACTCAGTTAAAATATTGTTTGAATTTATCGATGTATAAAATTATATTAATTTGTTTCTAAGGCTTATGTTTGATTGCGTTATTAAGTCGAGTCTTAAAGTTACTGGGTAAAACTCATTTAATTCACGTATTAGCAAATTTTTATTATGAACAAATCACTACATACGTGGATATTTATGAATTGATTGATTTGAAAGAAATCTAAATCTCTGAATGAAGTGAAAGTGTTTGGATTAAATTCCTTAATGTATACATTATTCTAATAATTTTGAAACAACAAAAAGTTAAAATTTAGCTGACCAGATCTGTAAACATACTTTAGATTATCTATAAATATATTTGATTGACATGTTTGCATTCATTTAATTTTTGTTAGAATTTCATCAGTTTTATTACCCTGTTTTACAAAATTTTATTCAGCTTATACTCTCTTTTAGTCGGTCTTGAAATCGTGTAATCCTTATTAACCAACTTCCAGTTATGCTAAATACATGAAACTTGACATATAATTTCGGTTAACCTTGCTGATTACAAAAACAATATAAAATTCAAATTTAAAATAATCTATTCATTGTCATGTTGCAATGAACATGCGCGGATTCAGTAATATATGGCAGGCCTTATTTCTCAAATTTCTTATAAAATGTAATTATAAAATTTCAACAAAAGTATATATATTGTGTTTGAATTTTAAGATTCTTAATTATGAATTTTATATATTTATGAACGTGGCGCCATAGCGTCAAATGTGGATTAAATATCATGCAAATGGAATACAACCAATCAAGACAAAAAATACTCAATATATTCTTAAAAAACACAATTTTTTCTAGTGACAATTTTAATTCATTTGAACGTATAAAGGTAAAATGAAATGATATGAGAGAGAATAACACTGGAATCAACTGGACCAGCATTCAATCTTTTCTGATTATATGGATGGGATTGAAAAACGATTTCATTTTTTTCGAAGTAGTTTTTTCTATTACTGACTTTGCTTCGAAAATAAATGCCATTTAGAAAACATTAAAGCCATCTAGTCTAACCACATCAGTCTATGATATGGTCAAAGCATACTTTTCAAAGATGGATTAGCTTAATGATGAAGGTCTGAATGTATTCACTCTCATTTTTATGACCATCATAGTGAAAGAATCAAATATACTTTCGGCTTCAATGTATAATCGATAAATGTCACTTTCTAATATAAAACAAACATATTTACAGTTGCATAATAAATAATATGAATATCAAAAACAAACAAACAAAATGTAATATATCATCTATTCAAAAAAAGAAAGTAAATTTCGAATTTTCATCACCATAAATGAATTTCTGTTCGTAAATTAATACAAACAGCCTTAAAAGATCCCTGAATGAGAGTTTATGCAATGAAATTTTATTTGATGATGAATTTGAATCAGGGTGGGAATCCAACATAGCTCCCGGTATATCATGACTGTTTATAATTGTTGATTTGCCCTTCGAAAAATCATCACACAATTTATCCAAATTTTTTGCCTCGTTTTCATCCAATATATTTGATTCGTGGAATGAATGTATAATACTTGCCAGTAATTGCGTAAAAATTTTGTATGCAGAATTTATGTATACCTCAGGCAATTCAGCTTTACAAGCATCAAAGATATGAGCCTCACATCTTGAAAACAGGCTATTTAGGAAATCTTTTTCAATCACCAAGAGATGTTTGCTCTTTAGATTTTGATAGAATGATAATCGTTGGTCCTGTTGAATTCTTTTACAATATTTATCATCACTTAGAGACAATATTAAAGTCTTCAAGAACCTTTTTGCATTTCCAAAACCAGTGGCAAAATAGCACTCTGACAACTTTGGATGATCACAAATATCAATAAGGATCTGACTCACAAGGAAACAACATAGGAGTTCTATGAATTAACAAAATAATACTATACGATGGTTCTATGAGCAACTTCTCTAATTCATCATGAAGATATATTTCATCTAAAAGTGAAATTCGAATATTAAGCGTTATAAAACTCTTGATATAATATTGCAAGAATTGAAATAGATTTTTGTTACTGAAACGTACAAACTTATTTTTCTTAGAAAATTTTCGAAATGATGTATGCAAACGTTCTAGCAATATTCGTAAATCGGGGTGAACGTCGTGGTCAATAATTGGAAACGCCACAAAGGTTAAATAGATGATATAGTATCTCTGTAATTTATTTGGTGTCAAATTCAAATCCCACCTGTCCCAATAACTTTCATCCATTTTGTCGGAAATGTTGACAGAAAATATACGTGCGAAAAATATCAATTTTTCTATCGTGTCGATCTGTATTGAATTCGTTGACGCATTTAAAATGCCGCTCCATATTTTAGGAAGATATAAAATATAGGAATAATTAGAATTCAAATCGACTTTGCGTGAAAATATCTCATTAGTAATATCATAGAATTTAGTTACATTTAATTCGATTTCATCTAATAATTTTAAACGATGTATCATCCTTAGCTGTGTGAACAAAAGTGGCGCTAAATCATCTTCTTTAGTTGACACCAATTTTGTCATTGTCTGATTTATGCTCTTTGAGAGTTCGAGAGGACATAAATCCTGATTTAAACTCTTAAATTTATAAATGATTTTACACAAGACATGAAAATATCTTGGTGATTCGTCTTTCGAAATCAACGAATGATAATGAAATAAACCATTTTCCATGATGAATAGGATTCGATTTGACTGCTGTGATGCACAAACTTTAATCGAATCATAAATTACTTCTGGATCGAAAGCCAGGCATTGGTCATGCTGTTTGAAAAATTTCAGTAAAAGTACCACGAATGGTTGACCCTTAAGATCAGATAATAATTTCATGTTCTGATTTCGAAAAATGAAACTGAAGACGTCAAAAAATAGCTTTTTTTTCTCAAGATAACTATCTCCGTACGTTCCATTGCGAGTCATTGAATTGAATTCATCAAAAAGTTCCTTTGGAAAATTGTCAATGAATAAATGATAAGCTTTCGCGTCAGATATTTTAGAGAACCGAGATATCACATTTCTCACTGCTTCTATTTGAGTAGACAAATCACCAGCTTGTGATTTCGAAATATATTCATCAAGAGCAATTGCATTTGTTTCGGAATTAATGTCGTCTTGGACCATATTCTTAATATACTCGAAAGAATCCAAAATCTACACAACGTTAAAGACAATATATGTATAAAACTCAGTTAGTGATTCAAATAAATAATAGATTCGTATAATTGATTTTCGATTATCGTGTGGTAAACAATTCTTTACAAAAGATTAATATTATAGATACAGCGACAAATTTATATTTTAAAAATGAATATATCCAAACATTTCACGTCATTGATTTTTGAATTTTCAGTTCATAATTTTTAGAACGGTTATATTCAAAATCTTTAACTGTATTTATAAAGATAAATTAAAAATAATCGAACTTTATCATCTCGGCACTGTGAGGAAATAATTTTTTTTAAATATTGTTACAAAATCTCAAATATACTTTTAATCCATTGAATGGTTCATAATAATATTTAAAATTTCGATTTTGTTTCATTTTAATATTTGTGACTAAGGTTTTAAACAAATTTCTGTGTACATTTGTTATGGTATACTCCATTTATCATTTAATATGTCTAGATGTTTCATAGAAAATTTCCTAAATTTTAAAAACTATTTAATCTGATTAAACATGTTAGGTAAAGCGAGTTAATTCCCGTATATACCACCACGATCTTTTTTGTTGGCCTGGTTTAAAGAATATGGATAGTTTGAAAAATAGAAAATTTACAGAAAAGTAAGATATGTCAGTATCCACATCTTAAACTTCCATAATAGACGTTACGAAGAATAAATTGTGAATCAATATATCATTATTCTTAGGTGGAAAATGGTTGAAAAATGTTTGATTCGTAGCATCGATTCTTTCTCGTTAGTCGTTAACATAAACTGTGATGAAACTGCTCTTCTTAAGTTGTTATTACATGATAAATTGGATGGTAAAGTACCTAATTTGAAATACTATATTATCAACCATCTCAAGCGTATCAATTACGATCACCCCATTCGTATTTTGCCTGATGGATATGCTTATTAATTTTCTTTGTCACAAAAACACTGAAGAAAAATCTTTTTAAATCTTTTAAACTAATTTGAATTGTCACAAAGTGGTTGGTCATTTAAAGTCGTTTCTATTATATTGAATTCTGCTGAGCATCTTTCCTCGCCTTTTTTGGAAATTTTAAATATGTTAAATTTATAGTATGGATTTAAATTTATTTATTAAATCCGAAATGTTGAGCAATATTCGTGCCTTTTTTACATTTCGCATAGTCGAAATATCTTCCTCTAACAAATACGCTATTTTTGTTGTTAATACTGATACAAATATATAAAATATTATTATGTACTTTAGAAATAGATCATTGTATTTTTTGTTAAACTTGGTATTTTTCCAAATAAAGGTTATTATAACTGTTTTTTGTTTTATTATGGATATTCTGCTGAATTTGTTTGTACTAATGTCTAAAATACATCAATTTTGGTTGTGAATTTCCAATTTTTTTGAATGAAATTAATGTGAATTTTTAAATTTTGTTTAAAACAGAAGCATTGAATATCATTTAATTATATGGTATTGCAAGTCTATATTTACTTCCCTGCAATTCTATATTCCAACTATTGAACCTCTATATCGACACTACCGGGTTTTCCGACCATTTATGGCATCCGTGACGACCAATAGTGGCTTTTTTTAAATAAATTTGTGAACATAAAAAATGACTTTCTGGACGAAAATGAAAAAGTTTAACGTTCAGAATGCATGTAAAACGTAAAATATAGTTACCATCACCTAGGTTATTTAATCGACGGAAGCGAGCTGTGTCGATGATAATTGGAGATTTAACAAATAATATAACAGAAAATCAAAAAAAAGTAACAAAAATAGTTAATGTAATAATAAATGTAGTTTTATTTTCAGATAGGCATTACCTTAGTCACTAGGAATGTTTTGTTCGTTAAGGCGCATATTCGAAATAATGGTAAATATTTTTCACGTTTCGCATGCATGCTGAACATTAAACTTTTTCATTTTCGTCTATACAGTCCTTTTTGATGTTCACAAATTTATTAAAAAATGCCTCTATTGGTCGCAAAACCAGATAGTGTCCATATAGAAGTTCAATGGTTGTAATATAGAATTTCTAGGAGGGTAATATAGAATTGCAATACCGTGTAACACAGTATATAATACACCATTTGATTTAAAGATTTTAGAGCTTTTTAAAAAATTTATTTGTGAATTTATTCGAGTGTTAATCCAGAAAGGATCCTGAGGTGGAGAGGTAGCTTCACCAACGTAAGTAGAACAGCTTTATTCTAACATTTGAGTATACGACGCTAAGATGACAAACAAGTAGTTGTCAAAAATACTCACACTTAATTTAAGAATACGTTTTCACTTTGAACAGCCAGTAATTACCTGGTTTCAATATCGAGAAATTGATCGTTTTCATAACTCGAAAGATATAACTTATGTTCTGTAATCTAAAAAGCATTAAATCTAATTATCTCTTCGATATCAATCACAGATATATTTTATATAGTTTTCTTCTCGAAATAAATTTTTAAACATTTTTCGTTTTGATCTGAAAAATTTGAAACTCAGATTAAACCATGAGAGATTGGAACGTGAAAATGGTGTAACAAAAATCGTTTTTTTGAGGTCTATACCATATAAGCGAATAATATTGAAATCTCATTCAATTAATGTTTTGTAAATAGAGATCTTTTTAAGAATTTCAAGCTCACATTAAATATTGTAGATTAAAAATATTTTTTAGTTAAAATATGTATTGAAGCATTGTTACCCAAATCATTTTTATGTTTTTAACTATTTGTTATAAATATTTTGTCAGTGGTTTTAACATATAACAAAGTCGAAACCTCGAAGTCATGTTCTCGCACAAGTGTCGCTAGACTATTTGTGACAAAAAATTTTTTTTACATTATCAACGTTCTGATAAAATCCAACAAAGAATAATACATAATATTTACTGTAACGGCATGCAAATTCCATCACAATTTATTTCTTGGATAAATTATTATTTTCAAACAGAAGCTTATAAGAATGTAATCTGAAGGGAAATACGTTTATAAGTATGTCTAATTAAGGAAGAACATGATAAAAAGCACAAAGTAGTGACAATAACACTTTTATAAATACCATGAAAACTTTTAACACAAATCTCTTACAAAAATCAAATCATTCAAATCTGGAGACGAATATATAATAATGGGATGTCTGGAAGTTGTAGTTGAAAATGATTAGTGTAGAATTATTTAATTGCGCTTCACAGAGGCATAATATCGGTCAAAATTGGGTACAGATAGGTGTTTAATCAACTGCAGATAGATATATTTTGTTTATATCTACCGTTTAGTCAAGTAAACACCATCGGCTCAATTATATCAACATATCCATTTCCCGGTTATATTATCATCTCGTATTTCTTCGACGCATTAAGGATCTAGAAAATCCTTATAGGCGTTTAATTGTAATTGGAATGAAAATTTCATGATCATTTAAGAAGTGATGATATTCAGGGCCTCTAGGTCTCCTGTGACGGTTTTAGATTGAGAAGATCAACAAGAAGTCAATGAAAATTGCTTGACGAATAGAGTAATATTGTCTATTCAATATTGTTTTTAAATTTTAGTCAATGATTAGAAACCATAGTGATATTGTATATGCCATAATCTGTATTTTTATGAGCCCCCATTTTTCATTAAAAAAATGTGCAGGTGTTTAACTGAAGATACCGGACAATTATCAAAATATTTTTGTTGAAAATCGATAAGGCCAATCGCTGTATTGAATTTTAAACGAAAAAAGTCATTTTCTGACATCCGAGTATAAGGTGCAGTTTTTTTAACAAGAGAGTAATTTACATTGAATTTATTAATGTTTGACGGTACAACTATTAAACTTCGAGAATTGGCAGTTCATGTGGATTAATTTGTTTTTCACCATCCAGAAAACCTTCAAGAATTTTAATAGAATAACATTTGGTTAGTTGGCATTACTTGTCATAATTGAATTTGATTAAATGCTCTTTGGTGTGGGAATATAAAAAATTCTGGCCTGATTAATTTCGAAAAAAATACTCTAATGTCATCAATCATGGCAGCTTCTACTCAGATACATGAAATCGATTGTGTTGATCAGGTTATGTAACGTTCGAGTTTAACCTCAGGAGCGATACTGAACAATCTATATTAATGTTTAATTTTATCTGTTCAGATAATTAAGAAGATTTAGATCATATTCATGTATATATTGATTGAATCACTCACACATTTTTGAATGAACATTTGTGAAATAATATTATCTCTATATTTCTGTAAAAATTTCTCATTGAGCAATTCGATGTACTTTAATATTTTTATAGGAAATCATTGATGTCAAATTCATATAATTTCTATTTGTTAAAAAATTTCATCTCGGTCTATTAATAATTTGTTACTCGTCTGATAAAAAAATCAAATCAATTGGTTTAGAACGCTTAGAAATACTATCAATATTAAGCTTAGCCTTTTAATTGTTTTGTAATAAAAATTAACAGCGTTCCAGCATCTGTTTATTTCAAAAAAAACACAGCATATAACTATTTTACATATTCTCAAAGATTGTGGATAAAAGGCATCATAAAACCCTAATAAACTTGGCCAATTACCTTCGAATTGGATAATCTGGAACTAGAAATTAGCCATCATCAGAAATTTGGGTGGCTCAAAAGAAATTAACGTGATCAAATTCTAATAAATTTTACTACTATATAATTTTTTAAAACGTGGTTTGCGAGAGTGACAAAAGATTAATCATATCTAAAATAGGAATAAATTCTTGCATTCTGGTTTACCGTGACATACTTGAAGTTAGACATTTTAAAATTACAATATCGTAATATATAAAATTTTATACTTAAGTTGTCAAGTTTCAGTTTATCCATTGTCTAATTGAGAGATAAACACCATTATGTGAATGCATAACGATCCTTAAAAAGTAAGTCGGTTTTAATTTCTGGGTTGCGTGGGCAGAATAAAATCAAATACATCTAAGTTATAGCAAATTTATGATAAAGCTGTTCAATGTTTACAATTATCAATTCTACCAAACAATATTGACATGTCGAAATAGTTTGGCCGGTTGTATCTTTTATTTTATGGAGCCTTTTCAATATTCTACTCAATTTGTTTTTTCACAAGGTAAAATTAATAAAATTTGCCGAAGTGTGAATTTATGATTTCGAAATGATTTCCACACAAATATAACAGTACCACATGTGTAAGGTTTGTAGAATTTTTTAAGATATAAATATGTTCTAACAACGGCGCAAAATCGAATTAATGTGACAGTATATGTTAAAAAGTCTATTCTCAGCTTGCGAAAACTGTCTTCCCATTTTTAAAATTCTAATTTATTATTAATCAAATTATATCAATCACATGAAAAAGTTTTTATATTCATGAGTATAAAGTATAAATCACAGACTAGCGATACTAAATACGATACAAAATTATAATCTCGCTGAGCAATCGAACCAAGTCTTCAGATATACGCAGTCTGTACTGTGTCAAAGAGAAGACCACAGGTACAAATAAAACCATCTATTAAAAGAACTAAGGATCATTTCACGCAATCAAAATTAGATAAATGACTCAAAAAATTCTTTAGCATTTGACAATTATACCGATACCGTTGCCGAAATTTTACTAATAAAAAGCAAATTAATTTTATGACTCGTCAATTCAACAAATGCCAATCAAGAATAAAAATATCTGATTTTATTGGTTTTATCGCATCGTAACATACCCTAGTAAGACTGTATTCGTCGATACTGATTAAAATTTTCGTACCATCCATGATGGTGAAAATTAGCTAGCCAACATGCTCAAACAAAAAATACTTATGTTTTGAATAATATATTTTGGCTAATTTATAGGAATTAGAAAATTATTTGCACATTCTTTAAATTTGATTGTCAGATGGATATTAAACGTCGAAAAAATGTATTTATTAAATTTTCCTGAATTAATTTTTCAGAGTCTTGATTATAAGTAATATTTAGACCATAAGTAAAAATATTATTTTCTGTGTTGATTCAAATAGATGATATATAGTCAGTATTGAACTTGATATATCGTTATAAAATTCGCTTTATATCTATAAAATCGTAAAAGGGTTGATACGTTAGGAATGTAAAATTAAGACATTGTAAAACACAAGGATGACGACTAGCAATTTTTTAATTACATGTATATAGAGTGATCAATAATAACATCTTTTGATTTTTTTTGAAAATTGATTGAATTTTATGATATTAGAAAAAAATATATTCCGTGTCAAAAAAAGGAAGAAAACCAAAGAATGATAATATCTCATAAAAACACATTAATCTGCCAATATTAATTCATCTTTTAGGAGAGCTGTCAAAGCTTTTCTGTTCTAAATTCGAATATTAAGTGAAAGAGATTAAAAGGCAAGAGATGGACTTTAGACAATACCAGAACAGTCAATGATTATACTATATACCAATATACACAGGGTTCAGAATCATTAACCTCTGAAGTGAATCCAATATTTTGATCCTGCTATTTATACAATTCTAAATCCAAATGAAACACAGTGTTCAAAATAGCATATCTGAAATACTCTGATCAAACGCATCTTCGAAGATAAGTGGTTATAAATATTATCGCAAAAAAAGATGCATAAGAGCGTTAATTAGATCGAATAAACTGGTACTTTATCTAAATTATTTTGATAAGGATTTATTTATTCAAAATATCAATTAACTTTTTAATAGATTTAATGCTTATAATTGAAATATGCGATTGATAAATGAGTTTATGAAATTTTATATAGTCTTGGTCTCGTAAATAATTATGCACCACTATATTCGATGTAATGACCTAAAAATCTTTAAACAAAGTAGCATGTAATTATTCGATATGTGGATCATTGTGAAATCTAGATTTTATAAATAACATGGGAATCAAGACTAGTATATACTAATTACATTTAACTGCCAAATCAATGAGATTAAGTGTAAATGATCACATATGAAAAAAAAATTTATTTGATTATGAAATTTAATAATCTTTCAAATCTGCGAGAATAAAAATATGAAAAATTATAATTTGTAATCAATATTTTGTGAATCGTATCAAATTAGAATGCAATATGTAATCGTTGGCTATATCTCGAAACGATCCGAGGTGTATAACGTATTTGGATAAATTTGAAATTTCTATTTTGTTACATTAATTTTCAAATGTTAAACACAAATTAGTAGAAATAATGTCAAGAGATTCGAAATTTAATTCAATAAAAATATATCTTTGAATTGATTGATTGAAAACATTTAATTTAAATAATTAAAATCTGAGATATTTTATCAATTATCATTTATTTTATTGTCATCAGTTATTAATTGTAATATTCAAAATTTATATTAATAATTAAGAACAATTTGTATTTAAAATTATTTGAATATCATCCTCAACCATATTTGAGCATTGAAAGCTTATCTAAAAATTTTAAATATGGTTACAATATTCATAATTTTGATAATATTCCTACAGTGCTGCGATGAACGACGATTCCGTAACTTTAACTCTCGAAAATTATCTAACAGTATTGGACCTGTATTGTCAAAGGTATGATCATAACATAATATAAGACGATTTTTAGTGATTTGAATAACTATGAACTACAAACTGTATATTGGAAAGGACCTATTATTTATTTGTTTTTAATTTTCGAGCCTGAACTAAATGAGTCATGTTTAAAAAATCTATTTTCAAATGGCTCAAATAATATTAGCGTATCGTTAGAAATTCCGATTTCAATCGAAAATGAAGAATCAACAAGTGAGGTTGTCAAAAAACAAATGTGGCATAGAACAACAAAATGTTTGAGAGAGAAAAAGCCGCAAGATGCAAACCTCAAGCGCTCTCAAACAATATCTTTAAGAGACATAACTTTCGTCAAATTACAAGAAAAAGAAACAGTTGAACATATGCCAAATCAAGTTTTATTTTTTTCTAGTGATGGAGGAAAATCATTTATCAGATGGATACCGACATATGAGAATAGATCAATTAAAGTGGATAAATTGATTCCAATAAAAGATGTTTTATTTGGAATTTCACAGTTGTATCGAATATTTTTTTATGTTGATAGCCAATTGAATCTATTTAATATCCAAAAATATCAAACAAACATGTCGGTATTTCCCTCCGATTTCGATCCATCCTTAATTTATAAACTTGTCAGTAAAAATGTCACGGTAAGTCGAAATTCGTATTCTATCTTACCCTATATTAATTTACAAACTATAATTCGAATTTATGACTGATATCCATAATTATCTATAAAAATTGGTTCCGAAATATTGATAAATATATGACGTGAATGTTGATAAATTGCTTGTCTAATATCCTCTTATTGTATGACAGATCATTAAGCCTTTTACGTCATGTGATGCATGTAAAATAATGTAATAAACAAATATTTACAAGATTATATTTACGAATAAATATGCAAAAATAGTGACACGTTAGATGTTTTTGTCTTATAATATATACTTGTAAATTATTTTAGTAAACAAACCAAAAAAACCATTTCAGATATAGTAATTGGTCATCTAGCATCAGTTTTTCCTACCTTTACTATTGTATCAAATTAATTTCAGTGGAAATATCCATAAAGATTGATGAGAAAATACTTATAATTCAAGTATAACTGTAAAAATACACGGAACCAAAAAATATTTTTATGATCAGAAGTAGGCTTGTATCGATTACTTGATTTATCGCGCAATATATTTTTTTCAACTCATAATTCAAAATTACATAAATTCTTCGAGAGGTAGCATGCAATCAGAATATGTTTAAATTACGCAATTTAAAACAGAGAATTCTAGAATTCAGTAACTTCAGTGGATTCATCTAAGTCGATGAAATACCTAGTGGCTATTTGATTATTTCATACATTTCTGTATTATATTATCAAGCAACATATATTTATCTACGCAAAATACATGTGTACATATTATCTTAGTAAAATATCTTCTATGCTGCCATGACTCCTTTGTCTCTAAGTAATTGATACAAAGACAGTTACATTATTATCAGACATTCAAATTTTTCAAGTTCTAATCATTTCAGAACCTGGCAGATGATATGGTAAAATGCAATGTCAATATTTCTTATATTTATGGTTGGATATTTTGCTATACATATATCATATACATATGGTTGGCTTAAATGATAATAAATTAATTTGGTGGATACGATGCCTTTTTTTTATTTCTGCTTGTCTATATTCACCGTATGTCTACATGCTCGTTAAATGTAACCTATTTTCTATTGTAACAGACTTATTGATGAGTATCATAAATAATAGAATAGAAGGCTGATAAGTATGATGATATGTTTAGATAGATATCATTTACATCAGCCCTTGCCAACTAAGAATATCTTTTGATATTTTGTCGTACGTAAAGATTAAGCGATATAATTGCTTTTAGAATTATTTTTATTCATCTGATCATCAATCTTTCTTGTATTAGTCAAAAAATCATAGTTGGTCTATAAGGATTTCGATGTAAATATATGACTGGAAGACTAATACTGAGCTTTTCGGTCTATATCATCACAGCTGTATAAAATTATATCTAAGTTTTGTTTTACAATTATCATACCAATAAACATGAAATAAATGATTACCGAGATATTAAACTATCGATATTTTCTGTTAATTAATTGTCAAATCTCTGCGGTTATTTTTGAATATTTAACATAATTTATAACTATTCTAAACAAAGATAAACCTCACTTTCGCAATTTCTAGATACACCTTGTTGAGTAACTTTATATGAATAATCAGCATCTAGGGCCACAACATACAATCTCCCGTTCACAATTTCCAATTTCGGTTATCAAATTTTCCAATAAATTTTTTAAACAAAAAATTTTACTAAATATTTGAAAGATTGATGCTGTTCGAATCGTTAAACTTAATCTCAAGACTCCTAAAGCTAAAATCTCTATGAATTTTAATTGCCTTTTTTTTATATTAAACCACGTCTATATTTTAAATGTAATCTGAAATTCGGCACTGGAGATAGTGTAATTATATGTTTATAATATAAACAAAGAAAACCATTTGAGAGAATTTTCAAACCTATAATTTATGACTTTAAGCAACGCAAACACATTCTTTTATATAAATTCCGACTTAAAATCGGTTCAGAAATGATGAAAGTTCTAAGAAAGCACATTATTAGGGGAGATAAACATTATAATATAGTCGACCCAGTGGCCCATCCCTAGATGATATCTTTAAAATTTTAAAAACATTATTACAGCACATCATAAAAAAATAGCAAAAAATATCATGATCTAAAAAACTTGCTTCTATTTAAATCGCAAAATTTTTCATTATATAATTATTTTTAGCGGTTCAAAATCCAGTATGAATTTTACATAAGTCGCAACAATGGCATCAATTTTGATAAAATAGGCGAGGTTGTTTCGGATGCATCATGGATTCGGGAAACCTCGTGGATCATTTATATTGGTACATCACGTTTAATAAACAATAGCCAACAATACAGCGAGAATTCTAGATGTTTCAAGAAATTATACGGAGATACATAAATTTTATAACATCACAAGATTCTATCAGATTCGATCCGAGTTCATTGTTTTAGAATGAAGCCAAGTAATTATTTTATTAATACAGTCATTTGACAAAAACATGATTCTAGGAATTTGGCACCACGAGAATGGTAATAACATTACCACAAAACTATTTCATCAAAGCCGTTTTGGTGCTCGAGCTGATATGACTCACTCAAGTAACTTTAAGAAATACTTCTTTTTACATGGAAATCTCTATACATATGGCTTGAACAATAAATCAACTCTCTGTCTATATACTATAAATAAATATGACTACTTAGTTCGACTAATTTGCAATTTATCGAAATATGATACGTTGGTTGATAAATGTCCCTTCGTTATAAATCCGCATTTACCGGGTGTCATTTATGTGAATTTGATGGAAGATGACTTGAAGACATGGACTTACATTTCGGTAGATCATGGAAAGCATTTTTCTTTATTTGAACTTACTAGCAAAAGCCGTGAATTCTGTGATAATAAATGCAGAATAGAATTGGATCTTCCTTGTGGAAATGGTTTTATCAATAATAATTTTCCTGAAAAATGGATCGCAAAATTTAATGGAACCTTAGAGAAAGATATGTCATTAAGCCACCATACGTTCATTTCATATGATGGTGGGTTAGCTTTAAAGATATTCAATCAAAAAATCAGAAATTTGGTCATTTTGAATCGTGAGGGGGTAATTCTTGGTACACAAAGTATGGATAGTCAAATCGTGTACTCTTACGACCTGGGGTTCACCTGGGAGAGTAAATATATTGATTTGAATAATTTGATCGAATGGATACCAATAGAAGTACCAAAATATCTAGTTATAACTGCAATAAATTTCAATGCTATCGAGGATACTTATTCTGTATACACATTCGATTTCTCTCCTTTAATAAGTTAGTTTTATCTCATAGCAGATAGAACCTGTATAAATGATGATTTCGAACCGTGGTACGTACCTAGATATTTTGAAAAATGCCTACAAGGACAAGAGATTTCATACCTTATGAAAAAACCTTTGGCGATGTGTGTTGATAACTGAAAATTTGTCCTTCCTACAATTAAATCGTGCCCCTGCTCAATTCAAGACTTTCATTGGTATCATATTATTGTATATAGTAAACCTTTTTATCAATATAAACTCGATTTTTGCATTTTGGACCCATATCAGAATTTCACGGAACCACCATTGACGTGTGTAGATGATGGAATCCCACTCCTTCGCTGGAATGGGTATGAATTAAAATCAACAGGTTTAAAAAACTGCATTCGGATTTGTGTATGCCTTTACAGACACCTCTGCTCCGTGATGCTGTATATGCCGATTATTGTATCAGCAAAAGTAATAAGAATTTAAACCAGATTTCAGTATTCGATTATTTGTATTCTTTGATGATCGGCTCAAAGAATGCCAGCTTGATTATAAAGGACACTATTTACCAGCGCCTAATCTCAAAGAATATCTTCTTCCGATGATGATCACTGCAAACAGTCCCATCTCATATGAGACAAGTGACAAAGCGATATATTTTTATGAAAACAATATGATATTCCGCTTGTGTGAACATAATGATGAATTCACATTGAATAAAACATCACTTTATAATCTGGGATTTGATATAGCTTCCGTAAAATTTGACTATTCAAATTCTCTGCTATTTTTATTGGACATCGATTCTCGGCTCTTTGCGATTTCTACCGACTACAACTACATCAAATTATTGTCTAATAATGTGATCAACTTCCAATTTCACACAAATTATTTGTAAATACGGCATTAATATAAGGGCTATCTCATTTACCACTCTTGATAAAATATGTTATTATCCACTGTACTCTAATATTCACTGCCTTGAAGCCGAATCTAACATTAAGAAATATGTTTATTACCCTGATTTGCAATATCACATCTGGTTTCTCCATAACAATACACTCGTTGTTTCCACTCATTCCATTGTCGATGAATCTGTAAAATACAAGGTAAATATATATTTTAAAGCCATTTTATGATTATAATTTTATCGGCGTTCATATGATACTTAATAGAAATTTACGAGCGTTTTAAAAATTAATGGTTCTGAAGGATGTTTGTCTATTTTCAACTTTAAATTTCTCGCAAATTGATTTAATGGGCTAACCCATAACTATATTATGAATATTTTCCTTTATATTCATCGGTCGAGGTGTATTTTTGCTTGCTTATAGAGATATTCTCACCTTTTAGATGGATACAGGATCTGGAATCTTATTATTTATAGAATTAGAATTATTTAAATCTTGGAGAATCATTTCATTCAAATGATGGTGCAAAAAAATTCAAAGGAAATTATTCGTTTTAACTTTAATTGATTTTAAAAAACGAATATAGCAAAGTTGGCGTGATTATCTGGTCAATGAAATCTATTGTATTTTTTCTTGATAATTTTAAAAATTCCGTTGATTTCATGATCTATACTTTACACACATGAAGTGCATTTTGTTCAAAATCATAAACTCTTGACAACAAAATAATGATTTTTTTTAATTTTCCATTATGTATCAAAATTTCATCATGAAAGATTTGTATGGGATATGATATAAATGCAGGCTTGAAATATCTTAATATATAAACAATCTTAAAAATATTTTCTTCTTGATATATGAGACATTTTTAAAATTATTTGATAGTAATGTCATTAGTTTGTGATCAAATTTTAAGTATTTAAATGGACTTTTATATGCTTAATGTCATTTGTCCAAATTTAGAAGTAAAGCTAATTTGGGGAATCCCAGAATTAAACTCAATAGAAACTATACTTTTTTTTAATATTAAAAAAATATATACCAATTGTAACTTTTAAATATCAAAAATATTATACAGCTGTTTGATTACGCACTTTCGGAATTTTCATTTCTTTATAATATTGTGAGTATAATGATAAACAAGAATTTTATTCGATGTCTAATTCACAAACCTTTTAAATGTTTTAATGGATTATAAGTTTATATTATGCCTGGAGAAACTTCACAATACTGGAAATTCTAATGTAGAGAAATAATATGAAATATTGTCACAGTAGCGAAAATGACTCTGTAAACGATAATAATATACAAATATATGTGTATATTTAAATTTTACGATGAAAAATGATCGTCGAAACTAGAAATTTATTTCATCATAAAATTACAAAATTTTGACTGAACGACATAAATATGCGACAAATATTCTTTTCTATTCAACCCTTTAATCAGCCATTGTTTTAAAAAAACATAAATCACGAAATTTATCATAAATATATTGAATAATTTTCAATAATTTATGGATGGCTGATAACTTGCAGAGATGATTTGTAAAGGGTTTACTTTCATAGTTATTATTCAGATAGATATTCAAACTGAAAAGAAAACCTAATTTGGTTCCATTTCATTATTCTTTTTGGGATTTCATGAAAATATTCATTTAAAATAATTTTACGAGTTGAAATCGGACACGATATTAGAAGAGTTTGATTGAAAAAATAGCAAAAAATTATTTCCGAATATAAGAACTATGAATTTCACGAATTGAATCTTTTAACAATCTAGATTTTCAGAATATATTTGAATTACAAAGACTAAAAACAAACATTATTTTGATTAATTTCTGACAGTCAAACTCTCAATTTTTTGCCATTTTCCACACTTAATAATGAATAATCCTATTTAAACCAGCTCTTGTTTGCAAGAGTTAACAACCCCATCATTTTATGACTTTTTCAAACTACATGTTTAGAACGCCATTCCTGAATCAAAATTTGTATTATATTTAGGCGTAGTTGATTTTCTTTAAATCCTAGCTAAGGTTATGTACATATGTTCATTATCGTAAAACCTATTTCCCATCTTTGGTCGTATTGGATTGTGTTATCATTAAAAACATATTGCCTTATACTTATCACAAGATGTACGTTGATTGATATTGACAAACATTACATATTAATATATGATTAAAAAAGTTCACTTTTAAATATTTGAAGGCTATTTAATGACAATCAAATGTTTTGAACCTTGATTTAATCTACTTAAAAACAGGTTGTTCGCGCATATGATGACGTTCAAACATTTGATTTAGTAAATCAACATTTGTACTTAATCCAAAATTCGATGCTAGTTCATACAAATCTCAACAGCTCAAGCCGACTTAATCTAGTGGCATATTCAAACTTCTCAAATGCAATCTCTCTAAATATACACACACATCATTACTCAGGTATGTTGATATACAATAGAATTACACCACCTGTACGGAAACTACACTTGTAAATTTATCTGTGACCCGTTGATCAAAAATGAGAAGTTTTGTTACTGTGTCGATGAAGTTGAAAGCCCAACAGAATACATGTGTGATGAAAATGATATTGCATGCCTAGGTAAGGAAATTTATGATATGAGAGCAATTCTGTGTTGGATTTATGTGTACAAATAACAGATGTCTCCTGAATAACGTCAGATGTAATTCAGTCAACGACTGTGGTGACTACTTCGATGAAATAAACTGTCAAAGTACTTCACTTGATAACCAGAAATTTGTACAGCTGACAAACATTTGTGCGAGGGAGAATGTATTTCTAAGAACTTTATATGTATGACCTTTCTAAAAAATAGGCAACGATTTATCGTATAAACATCCAATCACCAGCACCACTGGTGGTTTCAGATATAGTTAATTCGGAGAGTTTCGTGATGTGTCACTATTTTTAAAAAATAATTTTATGACACTCCAAAATAGGGTTGTTGTATAAAATACTAGAATATAAGTATGACAAACATAAATTGTTTTAAATCCTACTCCTGTATTCTACTTGCCTAACTCTGATTATTACACTTCATCTTATGCACGCAATATAAATTATTGATAATATTTTGCATATAGGACGGTTTTCATGATTATAAATACCTCAATAATCATATGTTTGTTATCTTGGCGTACAACTCAACTTTAAACGCTGTCATTGTTTGTAGTAGTGTATGATTCTTATGGTATTATTTAGAAATTTGTTGAGTAGTTTTGAAAGTGTTATAAATTAATATCTTTGAGTTATATCGTATATTATAATAAATTCGAAGTCCGTATTCTAGTAATTACATGGTTTTTGACTTCAATATCGTTTTTGTTAACTTCTATTTCGTTTTTTCGACTTCAATTTTGTTTTTGAAAACTTCAATTTAGTCCTCTCATGATTTCATTGAGTTTTGATTTTTATGATTACAATTTCATTTTACCACGGCCACAACTAAGCTTTTGGGTTGTAAAAAGGGAAAAGTGGCAGATTTTAATAAAGCCACCATCTGTTGAATTTGGGGTGGGAATTCGATAACACACATTATTTGATATGGAATTTTTTTAAAAATACTTATAGCATATGGGAGCTGCTAAGGTTTTGGCGGCAAATTCAACAATCATACAAAACTCTGCCCCAGTTAATGCGCAGAACGCCGCTTCTTAATAATGTAGTCGAGTTGCTCTCCTCAACCCTTGACCCATTAACTTATCAAATATCACTTGGGGAATTCTTCTTTGTTTTGATATTTAGACATTTGGGGCGGACGAATTTCTTAGAAAACAACGCCACTCATGCTCCCTCCTCCAGGTACTGCCCCTGAAGCCCAAATCCCAACCCCAAATTCAACAGATGGTGAGTTACTTAAAATCTGCAACATTACCCTTTTTCCAACCGAAAAGCTGAGTTATGGTTGTGGTAAAATGAAATTGTAATCGTAAAAGTCGAAACTAAATTTAATTATGAAAGGGCTAGATTGAAGTTTTCAAAAAACTAAATTGAAGTTAAAAAACACGATATAGAAGTTAACACAAACGAAATTGATTTGAAAAAGAACGAAATTGAAATTGACAACAATGAAATAGAAGTTAAAACCCTGTAAAGACAGTTTTTGATCCCATCAATATAAACAGACAGTTCAGGTATATAGCGTCTATTTATGTTCTATAAACTAAAATTTTATTTCACATCAATTATTAGAAATTGCGAACAATATCACATTATGAAGATGATGGTTTAAATAAATTTAATCAGATGGGCAATTGTAATAGATAAAAAACTCACAATGTACAAGTTATGTAATGATTTGTCTCTTTTTGGAATTATATATCATTAAAAATGAATTCAATATTTTCAAAATATACAAATTTTCAAGTGGTGTCATTGAAATAATATCATCGGCAAAATAAAACAATGATGAAATGATCTCAAATAATAATGGCACAGATTATTGGGTTCAAAATGCATGATTTGACTGTTCTTCTATGTAAAATGAAAGAAACATACATTAGAATTGTGGTTAATATTTGGTTGGTCTATTTCGATCATCCTATTTCAATTTAAATAATAGTCATGTATTAGCATGTCAACATTGAAAATTAGATACGGAGTTACTCATAATGAAACCGTTTGTAAAATCGCGGGATCTTATATTGAACCGAAAATATATACATTCTTAATAAGCCGAACTCTGATCATATATACGTTGAATATGCTAACTCAATAAAATTCATGGGATTTAACAACACAAAATTTGTTTACTGTTTTAGAAACGATCTATTTTCATTTTTAACCATAATAGTTTTCTGCTGTTTTTGATAACATTCCAGAGATAAATTATTCTGAAATATAAAATCATAGTTAGTAAATCATCATCAATATTTGAAAAAGGTTATAGGGTCCTCGTAGATTCTCTCATAGAAATAGAAAATTTTACAATTGATAAGTGTGTACACATAGCAATAACTTAATCAGTTTATATTATAACCATAAAGAATTATCAGAAATATTCGCTGTCTGTTGTCCACATCTCTAGATTATTTCCAAATTTATGAATAATTCTTCAGCAGAAATGTTATATTACAAAATAAATTACTCTATGGGCTATAAAATTTCATTGAAAATATCTTGAGATAGTTTTATTATTGATAATTAAGAAGAGATGTGTGTATTATAAATATTTATTATAAGTTCAAGCATAATTAAAGCCAGGTCATGTACAGGTTGAAATACTACATTATAAATAAAGAACAAATATCTCAATGGATATGAAGAATTTGAACACTTTCATGATAACTGAGGACAAAAGAGAATTTATTTATTATATAGGCGATTTCGATCTACTTAATAAACCTAGTAATCAACTCAATAAAAGTTTGCGGAACTTAAAAATTTCCTGCATTTCGGTATTATAAAACGGTATTTATCACATCCCAGTTGTTCATTCAATATCAACATTATTTAAATATACCAATTGTGAAACACCGAATATGTATCTGATCACAAACCTATAAATATTAGCGAAAACCAATGCTCAATTCAGAAAAAGTACAAAACAAAATGACAGTTTTTCGTGACTAGTAAAAAAATTTTGTACATTCACCTAACGTCACAAGAGAAATGGCTTTTCTAAAGAAGACCGATATGGATAGTTACGAATGAACTTGAAATCTTGTCTTGGTTAATAATCGCATTTTTAATTCAAGAGTCAGCCTTAAATCAACATTATGATAAGATATGTGTAAAACTGAGGAAAAGTTGTGACGAACATGAAATGATACGGAGTTAAAATTAATATCGAGTAAAATGTGGTATTCGGCGTCTATTACTTTCTATTTTACCAGGTCGTTCTCGTCTTCACTGAAATTCAGAATTATATTTCAATATTTGCCAACATATGCTATCCAAAGTTATTCAATACAGCTGGCCTTAAGCATATGCAAAGAGCTGATAAATTGGTATCTGATGAATTAATATATTTTTATCCCGCTTATGCAATGAATGTGTAATTAGGCAAACTTTGAATTAATTGATTTCAAAGTTTATTAAGTCAATTGCAAGGTTTAGAACACCTTTTGTAAAATCAATTCTCTATTGCGCAGATAAAATGCTGACAAGATCTGGTGTTTACAAAATCGCGAAAGTTCAATCTCAGAAGTAAAATCTAAATACATTTTTACCATAAACATATTTACTTTTAAGAATGTTAAAATAAAATTCAATCGTCTTAAGGGATCTAATAAATATATTTTGACCACCGTATACACTCATACTCATTCAAATTGAGTTTAAGTCTGCCCAATATGGGCATAAGGTAAAAGCAAAACCTCCTATATTAAACTCGGCTTATTTATCGAGCAAAATAAACATATCTCGTCATATTACACAGAATGACCGCGTAAGATGGATAGAAGAAGCTTTATGATATTTATTACGGTCACTTCAAAGATATAAATTTGGAATTTTGCACAAAATTTCTTAAAAGTACATTTTTCAAGTTATAATCGATTAAGATTTTTCTTGAGAAGTAAAACTTATTGTTCTTTTGTAAAGACAAGACCATGAATAAATCGAACCTGCCGTGTCGGCGAAACTGAGTTACAAATTTGTAAGTAGATTCCGATGATTATTAAACAGATCGAAAAACATCATATCTTGAAGAAAAACCAGTTTGTATGATGACTTCACTAAAAAAAGGTGAGGACCACTCCGTAAAATACAGTGAAAAAAATAATATAACAGTGTAGGTTAAATGGATAAAATGGATATAAAAACGTTGAAGATCACTTTTCTGTTTCCTGAAAAATGGGTGTGGGCGTTGAATCATTAAAGAATAAACAGGTAATTTTTTATATTTACCGGCAAGTAATAAACATGAGACCAATAAATACAGATATGCTTAGTTAATGTTTGTGGAACCACGTTCAAACTATTTATAGGAGAACATATGATTTATTATCTTATAGAACAAATAACTACACAATCCAATCATATTAAATCATGATATCATTACATGTGTAAATAAACGAAAATGAACCAAGATATGTTGAAACCAGAATTTAATAAGAGATCTATTTGTATATTCATTTTTTTTACGGATGCAAAAAAACAACCAAAGACGATGCTACTATGATAAATATTTAATCCGGTACATCCATAAACGTAAGTCTGGAATCTTTTCGAAAAACGTTACATCCTATTTTTCTCAATATTTAATGACCCGTTATCAAACTGAGAATCTTTTAATAAATTGGAATAATAATATTTACTTAAGCCAAAACAATATTGAATGAAATGATTTTTGAAAATACTATAACAATAGCAGATGAAATGGTTGTCGACGTTTTTTGGGAAAGAATGCCAACGATGAATTTCGGATTACAACATATTTTTCCATAATTAGTGATTAAATCAATATTTTATTTATTTGTCAAATTAAAATTCTGTTGGACTTGGAATGACAAAATAGATAAAAGCATATAAAGATTGAATTGATGTGGAAAATTTGTAAGATTGTCTCAAAAATATGAGAAAATTTTTGATCATGGCAGGTAACTAATAAGGCGTGTAGTCTATATTGTGAAAAAATTTACGTTTATAAGGGAGTGGTTTTTAAAAATACTTTACAATACAGATGCATTTATTGACTAAAACAAACTTATGATTGCTGCAGAGCATTTTCAACTCAGCTCCGATCCCTTGAAATTCGTTCGGGAATCAATAGGAGTTAGGTCAAGTTTTAGCAAGTAAATGCTATTTATTGACATTCGATGTAAAAAAATATATCTTTATACATTAGTTAAAATATCTGTATTCAAAATCTAAGCACAATAAAATCTTCGGTGATTTGATTGAGGAGATATTCCTAAATAACTACTAGAAACATAAAGGCCGTTTAAATGTCCATGTATTTTGGGTACAGTTAGTTTTTATCACGAAAATCATATAAAAGACTAAAAAAATTAAAAACTGCCATCATTAAATTAGGAAGAGCTACAATATGAATACGAATCTCGGTATATTAATCATATAATGTGTTTGTTTCTGAATTTACGTCTTTGTATATTTACTAGAAATATTTAAGTTCGTTTAATGAACATAAAAGTATGAATATAAATTTAAAAGTATTTCATTTTTCGATGTGTAAACCATAATCATTAAAATGTATGTATTTAATGATCAAATATCAATGATTGATTTGATAATAGGCTAATTGATGGCAAATATATTATCTCCCAGCTAAGCTATCTGAATGGATTAAATATAACATGCCATTAAAGTATTATAGATTACAAATGTGATAAAATTAAAATTGATTAGAAATAGTTTCATAGTATTATAAATTACATTAATATAATAGCTACCTCCACCCTTTTTTATTATAGACAATTCATCGATTAGCATCTAGGTAATGTTAAGAATCTTCACAATTTCTGCAATATTCTTCGAAATTTGTTGCCCTATTCGATCTCTAAGTTTCACACCTACGAATGTCCATATGCATCTTCCACCATTAATCACAAAAGTAGGATTTGTATGACTCAAGACCGAGTTCAAAGATATGAAGGGCTATCAACTAAAATCTCTGTTTTGGAGAGGAGCTCCCAATTATTTCTTATTAATATTCGAAAAAGCAGAAACAGGGTCTACTTCAAAAGATACACCTTCACAACCAACAATTAATAATAGCAACTCCTCTGGCATCACTGATTCTAAAAGAGATAGTCCAGTTGAATTAAATGTCGAGAATAAATTACAACAAAAAGTCCAAAAAGTTATACATAAGTTATTAGAAAACCAAAAATTATTAAATACCGCGATATCGAAAAGCGAAAACGACCTAACAGGTACAGCTATCTATAAAAAGGTACAGAGCGCAATGAAAAAAAGCAAGTTTTATATTTGTCAAAAAATGGGGGGAAATCGTTTTACCGGTGGATCCCCATATTCAATAATAAATCTATTTATGTTGATCAATTCGTTTCAATAAAAAATGTTTTATTTGGAATTTCAAGTTTAAATCGAATATTCTTCTACGTTGACAGCCAAGTGAATCTGTTTTCAATAAAAAAATATGATATAAATGAATTAGTTGTTCCATCCGATTCCGAAACATCGTTCATTTTTAAACTTGTCAGGAAAAATGTCGAGGTAAGTCTTCATTGTGTTTTTACATTAACCATCTTGATTTTTAATGTATTTTACTTAAAAATTGACTATTTTCTTATAAAAAATGTAAAAAATTACTTACAAAATGTCGGGATGATATAAACATAAAAAGAGTTGATGTTTATGAATATAATGCCGGAATTCGTCATATGATTTGAAGAATTAGATCAGAAATCTGTCATCTCTTTGTTAATAAGGAATGCAGTCAGAATAATAATCATTTAGATAATAAATGCAAAATTCGAATTTAATTTTTTATTCAACACATTATCTTGTAACCACGATTCGCTAACTGTTAAATATCGGCGATAATTTATTCTCGGATTATATATGGATTTTCTGATAATGTTTGTTACTTTTCATGTCCAGTTTTTAACTAATTATTCTATTAAAATCAAATAAATTGTGTATTATACTATTCCATATTTTCATTCAATCAAATCGTTAAATGCAGGTCGCCACTTCAGAATACATGTTTCTTAACTCCGAAAATAAATTGTATATTTCATCAACTGGTTTCCGAATGACATCACATTTTTTGACTGCAGCTTTTTATTTCTTAACATGAATATACTCTTATAATCAATACGCAATTTAACTCTATACCTCTTAATTTCATGTTTTTATTGGGTTTTTCGATGTATTAAAAAATATTTGTAACCGATTTAATAATACTTGAACGATTTAATACATTTTGTAATCTATTTAATAAAAGTTGCCACATATCAACAAATAATTACATGAGAGGGATGATTCATCCTGTATTGTTGACTCTGTTTTTATTTTCGATCTCGAAAATTCTCAATTACACTAATTATGCAAAAATTGAGAAATCCTATTTGCCCTAAAACTGAATAATGTTTGATAAAATAAGGATAGCATTGGCTGTAAGTGAGTCAATCCACGAAGAAATTATTTCTGTTTAATATTTTCTTTGAATTTGCCCGAAATTTGCAAATGTGACAAACCTTATATTTAGAATAAACTATCAGAAGTGAGATTTTATGTATGATGGACATTTTTATTATCCTTGATGCGGAAAATATCAAAATTTAATTCATTATTTCCCTGGTTCGATTAGACTTCAAACATTTTTCCATGCGTTTTCACAACCTGATTCCTGTTTGATAACAGATATATATTTTTCACCTTTCTAACTTTTCAAGATCTACGAATGGTCTCTATAATTCAAAAAATGGACGAATAAATGATAATTATAAAACTCTTGCTATTATTTATTGATTTGTGACTACTTTTATCAAATCGATTGCCAAAATTATTTAATAGGTAAAAAACTTTGTATTTTTTTGCCGTATACAGCCGAAATGCAGGTATTTGGAATTGAATAAAAAAATCGATAATATAATTATCAGGACTATGGCATTCTAATATAAATTTTCAAATTAATTATGGTTATTCTAAGATATTAATGGTTTTTGTTAAAAGTATTTTGGCACATTCAGACTTTATTTGTCAACATTTTTATTTCATACATTGTCGACATCATTCTCAATTAAAAAAGTCCAAAGAGAAAATATCATTTAAAAAGATCCCTAATATAGTAATAAATATTCATGAATATTATAAATTCGCATTAATATCTTAGAGATATTTATGAATGCAAAACCCGATATATTAGGGAATAACATTTTTATTTCAACACTTCCATGAAACCGTTTTGCGCTTTTTACGTATTTTCAAACAACGAAAATGAAAATTTTTAGGCATAAAATTTAATTGCGACTTGATTATGTATACTTGGGTGGTAGTTATATTTAATGGCACGTTTTGTATGTATAATTGTGGATAGATTACCATATTGAGCGATGTATAAGCCGAGACGTGTTTTCAAAAGATTTGAACTATGCGGCTAATATATGAATTTTTTCCATGTACCGTACTTTCATGACTATAAGCCACTGGAGTTTGCCAAAGATTAAACCTCTATGGCTTATATAAGGATGCGCTCTATGCACAGCAAAATACGGTAAATATATGAGTGCAAACAAAATTATCGATATCATTTAGGATAACAACCACAGACTAGCATTTAAAATAATTTATTTATACCTCTAAATTTTTATCGATTTTGACTGAAAAAACATTGGCAAACTTGATCGGAAAACTCTATTTATTATCAATGGTTAAATATGCTATCGGATGCCATGTAGTTTGTATTTGATCAAGTGACATCATAAACCTGTTATAGAGACTATACAGATTGTGATTTCTTCATATCAATTTTCAAAACATAGCATTTAGTCGATATTTCTACTGCTTTTGTTGTTTCAAATACGTAAAAAACAATGGTATAGGGTATTAGATAATCGTGATGAAACTGAATAAGAGAATAGAAATTCTATTGGTCGTATAGCGATCGTCAAAATTTTTCTGTGATTAACGTGTGATCTGTGAAATGTATTTAATTCTAATTCCTCCACGTAAGTTGACATGTCGTTAGTGGTTTAAAATCGACAGTTAGAGATATCGGTACATCTACATATGTAGTTTTTGAAGTGTGAAACGCTAGATATTTATGAGCAGTCTCACAACACAGCCAGAATGATTTGACAATAAAAGCAATGATCTCCAAACGCCTGATCGACGATTCACCTAATATTTGAAGAAATGGTTCTTAGAAATCAAATACTCCCTCCATTTAAATATGGTATTTTTTTAATTTTTACGTATCCTTTCAATTTACCGCCTTTAAAATGTAAATATAGAACTAATGAAAAGTTATACACCTTCAAAAAAGAAAATAATAGATAAATATACCTTGAGATAATATGAATTCTCAGGGTAAATAAATTATAAAACACCACAAATATATACATTTTATTTATTATCAAATGTATAAATATTTAAAACAACATCCTTTACAAATATCAGAACATCCGTTAAGTTTAAATTCATAAAATTTGGATCACGCTGAATAATTTGAACCATTTATCTTAATAAAGAAATTGCTAAATGACCAGTTTGTTAAAAATATCTAAATGATACTTTAATGACACAAGTCATTTGTATTTTTAAGTGTACACTTGTACATTTTAGTGTGAATTTATTTGAATTAAATTGGACGTTTTATGGAAGATAATCGTGCTTCTGACAGATAATCATTGATTATCCATGTTTAGAGAGAATATTTTTAATTTTACTATCCGAAATATGTACGGCCATATAATTAAAAACGATAAATTTCAAACATTTTGTTCTAATTTTTGATGCAGACAAAATGGTCGAGATTGCCGTGACCATTTAAGATATTTTTTGGTGTGTAATGAGTAAAATATTTTTTAAATCAATGGATTGTAGCTAAAACACACAGATCGATATAAAGAGATGACATAACGTAGATTACGCGCGAAAAATACTTGTTTTGTGTGAATTATTAAATATATATTATTATAAAAATGATTTTAGATGGACATTTTTGTGAATGATTTGTATATTAGCCGCAACTTTGGAAATATTTTTGATAAAATCAGCGAGTATGTTTCTGATGCATCATGGATTCGGGATACCTCGTGGATCATTTATATTGGTAAGAAGCAAATGATTATCAACAGTTAACAACACAGCAAGAATTTTACAAGTGTCAAAAAACTTTTCGGAGATACTCAAATTTAATAACGTTGCCAAATTCTATCAAATTCGGAACGAATTCATAGTATTAGAATCTAGTGAAGTAATCCCATAATTTACTTAGTCACATGAACTAAATATGATATTAGGAATATGGCATCATGAAAACGGGATAGACATTACAGTAAAAATCTTTCATCAACGCGATTTTGGCCATAGAGCTGATATGGCTAACTTTAGCAATTTCAGGAAGTACTTCTTTATACATGGAAATCTTTATACTTATGGCTGGAAAAATGAATCTACTCTATGTTTATGGATGATGAATAAATATGATAGATTGATTTCACTAAATTGCGATTTATCTGTACAGGATACGAGGGACGATAAATGTCCATTCATAATAAATCCACATATACCATGCTTCATTTATGCTAATTTTAAAGTAGACAATGATAGGACATTAACATTCACGTCAAGAGACTGCGGAAAACATTTTTTTGCTCTTGAATTTAAACCGAAAGGTCTTCAGTGCACTTTGAATAACTGCAAATTGAAATTCGATCTTTCTTGTGCAGATGATTTCATCACAAAAAATTTTCCGGAGAAATATATCATACAATTTGGAGGGACATTGCACAATAGAGCTGTTGAAAAACATCAAACATGCCTATCATTCGATGGCGGAGAAAATTATATGATATTGAATTACGAAATAAAAAATGCAGTCATTTTGAATAGGCGATCGATCATTTTTGTTACAAAAAATATGAGTGGTAAAGTCTGGTTTTCCTACAATGAGGGGCAAAATTGGTATGGTAAATCGAGTCTTTTGCATAATTTGATCGAATTAATACCCATAGAATTGCCAAACCATCCAATAATGGCTGCGGTAAATTTCAACTCGCACGAAAATTATTACATTGTATCCCAATTCAATTTTTCTAACTTAATAGGTGTTTTTAAATTAATGACAGAGAGAACGTGCCAAGATGAAGATTTCGAAATTTTTTACGCATATAGTCGTTTTGGAAAATGTTTTCAAGGACAGGAGATTTCATATTTAAAGAAAAAACGTCCGGCGATGTGTTTCGATAACCGCACTGAGGTTGTTTCAATTATTAAACAATGTCCCTGCTCAATTACAGACTTTCATTGGTATTGTATTTTTAACTACAGTAAACCTCATTACCAGGTAAAGGACGGTTTTTGCATGTTGAATCCACTTTCTAATTTCACAGAACCCCGATTGAAGTGTCGAGATGATGGCGTACCGCTCATTGAATGGAATGGGTATGATTCATAATCAATAGATATAAAAAGCTGGATTCAGATTTGTGTATGCCTATACATACACCTTTGGCCGATACCTCTACATATACCGATTATTGTATCAGCAAAAGTAATAGTGGTTTTCCTAGATTTCAGTATTCGATTATTGGTATTCTTGGAAGATCAACTTAAAGAATACCGACTTGATTATAAGGGACATTATATTCCAGAGCCTGCAGCCAAAAAATATTTCCTGCCGATGATGATTACTACAAATACTCCTATATCATATAATGTGAATGAAAATAACATATATTTATTTGAAAATCAAATGATTTTTCGTTATAGTGAACAAGATGAAAAATTCACTTCAGATAAAATTTCAATTTACAAACTCGGTATCAACATCGTTTCGTTTACTTATGATTACTCATCCTCTATACTATTTCTGCTAGACGATCACAATCGACTTTTTGCGATATCTATGGAAAACAATTACATCAAATTACTATGTCGAAATGTTCATACATTCAAATTCAATACCGATGCATTGTAAATAGCGTATTACTTTTAGAGCAATCTCGTTTACTACTTCTAATAATATATGTTATTACTCCCTTTTCTCGAATATAAAATGCTTTTCTGTTGATATGAACGCCAAGATATATGTTTATTCTCCTCAATTGCAATACCATATTTTGCTTCTCCATCATAAATCTCTGTTGGTTGTGAAAGTCACAAATGAACAAGTATCAATGAAATATCAGGTAATTACGTTAATTATAACCTTAAATTTAACCATTTTTTACATCTTTTTGCGCAACTTATAAGGCTTTCAAAAATTTTCGAAACTTTAAATTAATTTCTTTTGTTGAAACATTAATGAAGTGGATAGATTCCTTTTGGTTTTGAGATGTTTTATTTTATCAAATCATTGCTTCAAAACTGTTCGTTATTCTTCGTGACTGTTTTTAACCATGATTAGTTACAAAGGTGATAAAAGTACGAAAAATTGTAATATCGGGTATTAAAATACAGAACAATAATGAAACAATTTAACAACGTGAGGTCATGGCTATAATGTATTTTTTCAAAACACCACTCAGCCTTTTATTGATATATTTCATATTTTATTACTCTTTATACTACTCTCATTAAAAGTAGTACACCTTTTGAAGTGGCATATGGGCATCTGGTAAGATCAATTCGACGATGGATAAAACTAATAAATTTTAAAATTTAATTAATAATAACCAATGCTTTTATTCTGGATGCCGTCCTTTAGTGAATCTTGAGATGTATCGATACGACCCATGAACCACCCTTGCCAGTCTGTTTGTGATATTACTGTTGCTGCTACTTCTATTACATTCAAAAATTAAGGAGAAATATTCTGATTAATGGATTTTACTGTTTGTATCATTTTACAAAACAATTATTCAATCGGTTGCATCACACCGAACCTGTGAGATCACAGGGGAACATCAGAAACACAAAATATATTTTTTACCTTTTTACTCGACTCAGTTGCATCAGACAGAACTGATGCTTTAAACACAGAAACATTCAGTAAAGTCCATGAATCAGAATAATCTAATTGAACTTTTGAATTTAATCTGTACAGAAGCATCCGAAATGTCACAAAACATCTGTCAAGTGTGTTCGAGAATCCTGTAGATACATGTAAAGATCCATACAAAGACAGCATTTAGAATAAACCTCTGATGATTATCAATTTAAATTTAAAAGCTATTATTTTTATCCATCCTCCCTATTGATCTTACTCTAAGCCCATATTGAACTTCCAAAGGTGTAAGTCGATGTTTTTAAAAAGGAAGATAAAATACTCGTATTTTCTTGCTAATTTTGATAATTTAACCAGTTTTTCACCATTTCAGTCATTTATTCGAAACAATGCTAATTATTTAGAGCTTCCTAGTTGTTAAAATGCGTATTTTGAGTATCTAACTATGTCCTAAGTTGTTGTGTAACTTCAGTTTCCACAAAAAAGATTAACGCTAATTTCTATCTTTCTTTAAACGAATTATTCACTAGTTTCTTCTCAATTAAATAGATGTTATTTAATAAATTAAATATTATCCTGAAATGTTTTGTATTGAAAAGCATTTAATTTCGATAAAAGATCTACAAAAAATTTCACATTTTTTTACATCAGGTTATTCGCATCTATGATGATGTTGAAACGTTTGATCTCATAAATAATCATTTATACTTTATCCAAAATTCGATGTTGGTTCACACGGATCTCAATGGATCACGCCGATTGAATCGAGTGTCTTATTCTGATTTTTCACATGCCCTTGCCTTGAATATACAGAAGCATTATTTATCAAGTATGTAAAAATACAATAGAAATACAACATCGGTATGGAAACAGAAACTGTCAATTTATCTGTAACCCATTGATAAAGTCCGAAGATTTCTGTTATTGTGTAGACGCTTTCAAAGAAAACCAGGAATATATGTGTGATATAGATGATGCGGAGTGTTTAAGTAAGTAATGGATGGAATCAGACGGATTGTGTGTAGGTTTCAAGTGCAAAAATGGCAAATGTCCGCGTAATAACGTAAGATGCAATGGTGTTAATGATTGTGAAGATAATTCAGATGAAGAAAACTGTAAACGTATTTTCTTTATTTTGAATAGATATATGTCCAAATAATCAGCATTTATGCAAAGGAAAATGCATTGCAAAACGCAAAATATGTTTGATCATTGATAAAATCAGGTCATGATTTGTCATATGAATATCCTGTTACCAGCATTACTGGAATGCCAAGACATGATTTTCCGATAGCGGATTTGGATAACGCCGATATACTTTAATAGAGCTCCATATTATTCTGAAATACACGATTCGTGAATGAATATAACAATTATTGTTAATTTATACACATTATAATTTTACTTTTTTGTCGGCCTGAAGTATTAAGAATACATTTTATCATTGTTATTTGTCATTAGCATTTATAGATGAATAATGTCTCTTTTATTTCATCTAGATTTGTAATAAAACAAGTACATTTTTTAATAAATAGAAATAGTTGTCATCAGAATAATTGATTAACACATGCGTGTACAATATAGAGGCATGATTAACTTTTCAAAAGATATATTGAGTATAAAATAATTGATTCATACAATATTTCTCAGATATCTTTAAAATGCATTCGCATATATTATGTATTTTTTAATCTTTTAGTTACCTTGTTTATGTGTCCAAATACAAATGTAGAGTTGTTATGTTTTTTATATAGATTTATTCGTTTGCGTAAGAAAATCGTTCTTTAACATCAGAATATTTTAATAGAGTTTCAATTAAATTAGAAACAACGACTTACAGCATCGCAATAATTTTGACGGCTAAAAAAACAAGCGTATATATCCCTTTAGTGATATAATACACTTATCAGCTTAAGGGATCTTTAAATATTCGACAATAGTTTTGATGAATAGGTTAATTTTAATATGATAGGTAATTATAGAAGAAATATGAACCTTAAATTAGGAGTTTCGAATTTAGCACGTAGTGTCAAATAGGGATGTATGTTGAAGAAGAACGATATCTTTAAAGGCGTCACAAAAGTATTCTGAGATTTTTAATCGAATATTTATGGATAATAAAATGATTTATAAATCATATAAAGACAACATTTTTTATGCAAATAAAAGATCGAACCAGGTACTTTAAGGTATAATGGCAGTAAGTAACCTTTTACGCCGCCCCTAATATTTGTTTGTGTTTAGTCTACATGAATTCATGTTAAGACTTTCATATTATCGTTTTTCAAGAATATAGATGAGGAACATTGACCTTATTTTCCTTGTCAAAATATATATTGAATCTATCATTTAAAACGTACTCCATAAAATTCTATCATTGTGTTGCTTCATCAAACTTTGACCATACCCAACCTGAATATTTACACTTTAACCAATAATTAGGCTTCTATAACACAAAATTTGTGTTTTTGGAAGGAAAGAAATCAAATTATGTTACCGTTCAATTATTAAAGAGAAGTGCCTTCTAATGGTTTTGTCTATATATCCGTGATTGATATATTATGAGTGTTAAAACAACAATTTCAGAATTTCCTAAGTAGTATGCACAAATTCGAAATTATTTCCAAACATTTCAACAGTTGGATGGTCCGATAAATGTTGAAGTAAAAACATAAGATAAGAGTAATGAATTTGGGCCATTCTCGAACGAAATCGAGTTTTGTTATAATAATCTTATGAGATGACATAGCAGCATATCATTTTGTCAAGGTATTTTATACAATTGTATAAAATGATATGCAAGAATATATGTCGTGTTAAAAATCAACATATTAAAAAGTGCAAAAATTGTTACGGTAATTAAAAAATGCTTTATCAAGTAATTATATAGCTTTTCCATTTAGATTAAATGCTTGAAACCGAATTTTTCTTCTCGTTGTCTGATAGCAGTATGGTTTTTTCATAAAAATTTTAAATCAATGATGATTTAGTTGGGGAATATTTATGTAATGAGAGTTACCGATACTACAATTGATAACGCAAATTCTTTTCCACACTGATACCAACAACAATTGTATCAGAAATCAAAAATTAACAGTCTCAATTTTACTGACTTCATCATAAATTCATTATACACAAATAGGCATGTTATCGATTTTTAAAAGGTAGATATCTACTTTTTAAATATTACAAATTTTCATTCATAATTTGAATATTCCAGCCTATATGTGTCATCATAAATATGATCGGAAAGTAGTATTACCATGTATGCGTATTTTTAGTTATTCAACCATTATATCTAGTTACGAGAACGAAAACACTTTAGAATACTCTGTATCAAAATATATTTGTTGACATTCAAAACCGAATATTTTCAAAATAAAAATATATACAGAGTTTCAAATCAATAAAATAAAAATTTCTTTCAAAAACTCAAGATAGTTTACAACAACACTCCAATACTTACATTAATAATTTGTTCAATGACAAGATGTGTCAAATTAAGTTTTTAGTATTTTACATCGTCTGAGTTTGTGCCATTTCGTATGTTTTAAATTAAAATCTATTCAGCTGAAAATATTACTCGTGAGAAATTATAAATCTTGGTATATATATAAATTTATTACGGACCGTTTTTCTCACAAATTAAGAAGTATTTATTTTGAATTTCTCAAACATTTTGGAGTTAAAATAAATGTAATATTCTTAAAAATTAATTTCAAATTTTCTAGAATCGAGTCTCTATCGAATTTAATTTCGATCAATATAATAAATATAAATGGGTGTGATTCTATGAATATTTTAGAACTTTAAGGATGAATATGGACTATTTGAAACACATTTTATACCACATGTTAACCATGTTGCTGTGTTATTCTTTATGTGCCTCTATATTCTACAGTTTTCATTGAACGTGTTTCACTCTTCTCTTGTCAACCATTTCTGGTAGGTTGTTGACAGGTAGTTGAAAAAATATTTTCACTAGATTTGTGTATCAACCCGTATTACCCAAATAGCTTTGCATCGTTTATCTTATTAAAAAAGTAAAATTTTGAACAAAAAATGGTTAAAAAGTCATGAAAATATAGAAACTTTGCATATTGATCCAATTATTAACTTATTATGATATAATAATATCATATATATATACATATATCATTTTTTATTCTTTTAGAAAATGTTTTGAATTTCCGATACTATATTGTGCAGCTCAGATTTTTTTCTCGAAATGCCGAAATCAGCCATCAAAATTTGTCACTCCTCTAAATAATATTAATTTGGTTTCATGGAATCACAACTTTATCTATTTTTTTAAATTAATTATGAGTATTAAAGGCCAGTTTACACCATTCATATACAATTCTTACATGAACGAAATTTATCAAAAACTGGGGATGCTTAATTAGATCAGACTGAAACATATCTAAAATTTTCGCCACTTACTCATACTAAAAAAAACACATCATACCATAGTATGATGATCTATTTACGTAAAATAAAATCATATTTTGAAATTAGTTCTTTCCAGACAGATCGAAAAAATTAGATATGTAAAATAATTCATCATGATTCAGAGATGAGTAATTTCAAAGAGTAAACATTGGTCAAATACCCCAGTAATTCGAAAGGTCATTTAATAAGATCATGATCTTGAGTATCTACACATAATTTAGAGGATGAGTAAATTAAAACATCATTCTTATAAAAAACTCAGCAGATATAGAATATGTATGCACTTATTCTAATTATTATTGTAAATTAATTCAGCGTCATATTGATTTTAAAGCAAGCAGACATGGTCAAAGTAGATCAAAATCATCTAGTTCATCTGTTTCAGTGCCCAGACTGAAAAACTCTAGCATGCGTGTGTTGTTATATTCATATGTAATATCATGACCTAAAATTATATTCAACATGACAGATTGTGAACTGTGAAATGCATTTTCCATCACATAAATGTTCGTCAGTACCACACATTTCTATTTATACAAAAATATACGTGGACAGATTTCTTCATCAGACATATCTCCGCAGTCATCTATTGTGTTGCACCTGACATTATTTTGCCGACATTTCCCATTTTGACACTTGAAGCCAGGACAAAATTTGTCTTTTTAAGTAATTAATTTACGTAGACAGCTTGCATCACCTTTGTCACACACGTATTTTCTCTGGGTATCAATTGAATCGGGGCAGTAACAGAAATCTTCAGACTTTATTAGTGGGTCGCAGACAAATCGACACGTGGTGTTTCCGAAAGTGTGGTTTATTTCTATTTGATATAAAAAGATACCTGTTAAATAATGGGTCTGTATTTGGAGGGAAATGGCTTGGGAAAAATTTCCATATGATACTCGATTAAGTCTGGTTGATTTTTCGAGATTCGTATGAACCAGCATCGAATTTTGGATGATGTACAAATTTTTGTGGATAATATCAAACGTATCAACATCATCAATTATCCGAATAACCTGTTAAAGTGTATTTTCCAAATAATTTTAAACATTGACTTTAAACAAAGAAATTCCTTCAAAATATATCTAAAGCAAATCTCATATGTCTTGGATAAAATCCTTTAAAAAATTATGATAGGAATGAACGGAGGTAAATTTTACTATAAATTACAGTGCCCATAATTTTCTGTTTCCGTGATGTCATAAAGATTTATGAACTGTTTTCAATCCCTTGATGTGTGATATCAAATTTCACAAAAATATGTGCCAAAATAGCGAGTTAATTTTTTAAATACAGGTTTCGAAAATTATTATATGAACGCTGAAATATCACATATAAAGATGTTAATGAAATTTGCACTTAAATTGGCTTATTAAATTTTCGATATACAATATTAATCTTAACATGTTAATCCTTTTGATTTGTATGAAAAAATATTAATTAAATAAACAACATTTTTTAGTTTGTGCATTGAATATATATTTGTGGTTCGATGAATGATTTTAAGTTAAAGAATTTTAAAAATCATAACACATTTGATGTTTAATGACAATTTAACATTGATCAAGTTATGGTGGGATCTTTTCCGCTAATATTTATGCTTGGTTATCGATTATAAACTATGTAAAATACATCAATGAAACGCGTTCTAATGAGTATGTTAAAGCACGGTTATATATATTTTTTCATTGTTTTATTACATCGACGATTTAAATGTTGTTTCTTTATTATTATGACTCGTACGATATTTTTGAAAAATACCTACAGTGTATTGAATTCAATAAATTTTAGAAGTCAAAAAGGTGACAATCACATAAATCATAAAAAAGTCTATTTCATATTAATATTTATTATTATAATCTCGTGATACACGAATTCTTGCGCACAGACCACATCAGGCACGTGGTAAGCCTTTAAGTGGCTCGCAAAGATAAATGCGAAACCCGAAATACTGACATTCCTGTCATATCTTTTCATAACGTTTCGATTAAAATGCAGTATTATAATTGCGCATTAGTTTTTTTGCCACTGAAAGCTTTCTGAATTCTCATTGTGGCCCTTTTCTAAAATAGGTTATGCGACAATGTTTTAATCAATAAATTGGGAATAAAAATCATCGAGAACAATCGTTGCAAACAATTTTACAAGAACACATTTTAAAATCAAATATAAATTTTAACATTATTTTTATCGTTTGAATATGAAGTTGAATTTGTCGATAAGGCTGAAAATATTACTCACAATTTCAATTGATGTGAACAAAGGGGCTAAGAGCCGCTGGTTTAGAGAGTTAAACATGATTCAGACTTATAATTTTATGTTTTATGCACTTTTGTAAGAAAAAATATCTTTAAATTTTGTTCAAAATTTTATGACTATTATGTGATCAACTTATTAAAATATCCCTTGTTTTAATTACCTCGTAATCAGACCAGTTTCCCACATTGAAGTGTCTCGCGATATAGAGCGATTTGTTGTAAAAAAGCCAAATGTGAGATTGCAGTTCGGGTGAATAAATATACTTCTTAACCCTCTCGCCAGTACTAATACAGTTAATTTTCGAAGACAGGGGATAATAACATATTCTAAGAAATGTAGCGAAGGAAATTGATCTGAAATTAACCACAATTTTACAAGGTATCACTGTGATAATGGAAGCTGGTGACGAAATAGGTCAACAATTTTATATAATTGTTGATGAGGGATATCACAAAAAAACGATGCGTGTTGTCCAGTAGAAAAAGAAGAGAATTTGAATGATCATATTTCATTGAAAGAATCTCAAAACTGAGTCTGTATAGTGAAGTTTCGTTGTGTGAAAAATTACCCTCATTTTCGTTAAAACGCAGAATCGTATTATTTACTTCCAAAAATATCGCTTTTCCACTTATGTCATAGGATATTGGACGTTGGACACTGATTCTCATTGGTAGTAAGTATTTGTTGAAAAATGTTGCTGGTAGATAATGTCCTAAATAATCTAGTGCAGCTTCACGGAGTGTAGCCTCAAAGAATACAACAATTCGAATTGAAAAATCTGATTAGAACTAAATTTTACCGATGCTGATACAAAAGTCGGAGTACTCAGATATTTCACCAAATCTGTTTTGCAGTGGATAACAGAAATCTGAATCCAGTTTAGCGAATCTAATGAATAAGATTAATACCCCTCCAAGTGAACGAGTGGTATGCCACCATTACGACACGTTTTTACTGGTTCTGTGAAATTGAAATATGGATCAACTGCACAATAATTGTCTTTGTAATAATAATAAGGTTCGCTATGTTTTAGATTAGAATACCAGGGAAAGTCTTCAAGTGAACATGGACATGGTTTAGTGGTTGCACGGACCACAGTTCGGTTGTCAGAGCACCTATTTAAAGGATGTATCTTCATATACGAAACCTCCTCCCCTTGGAAGCAGCTTCCGAAATATCTCCGAACGTACCAAGTTTCGAAGTCTTCGCTATTACATGTCGTATCTATAGTTAGAAAATCTCTACTTATTACATTTGAAAAAGAGAATTTAAATAACGTGTATAAATTTTTGTTTTTGTTATGATTTACAACCGCGATGATATGATTATTTGGGGACCAAAGAGGTATAATATCGGTGAAATTTTCAGCGTTCATCGTATTTTTGTACCAATTCAGTCCCTCGTCGTAAGAAAAGAATATTAGATTATTCATCCTTCCTGTACCAAACATTAAACCGCCGTTATTCAAAATCACCAATTTGTCGATTCTCGAATCTAATATTTTCCAGTTTTTCCCTCCATCAAATGAAATAAATGTATGACGACTTACGGAACCTTGTTTTTGATATGTTCCTTTAAATTTTACAATCCACTTTTGTGGAAAATTATTCTTAATAAAATCAGTAGAACATTCAAGATCTAATTTAATCCTGCACTTTTTCCCACTACACATAGACATTTCACTTTTCAATTGAATAGGTTGAAAATTCTTCCCGTTGTCCATTGAAATATAGGTTTTTGTTATTTTGCCATCAATTTTTAAATTGACGTAAATGAAGCCAAACAAATGAGGATTAACAACGAACGAACATCTATCAATCGTCTTAAAAGTTTTAGATATATTGCAAGCCAGTTGAACTAATCGATCGTATTTAGTAATAGCATATAAACATAAAATAGAATCTTGGTTCCAGCCAAGGATATATTGGTACCCATGAAAGTAGAAATATTCATTTAAATTCTTTAATATAGGTAAATTGCCTCTTAGACCGTAACTGTGAGGATGTATTATATTTTCGGGTTTTTTCATGTCTTGTTTAAGATGAAAGATTCCTAGTTTCCTATTTTTTCCAAGACGCTATCAATTAAATCATTGTACTTTATCATATTCTAAAAGGATGAATTCGTCGCGTATCAGAGAGAAGCTTTTGATTTTATTGAATTTGTGTATTTCAGTAAAATTTTTGGACACGTCTAGAATTTTCACTCTATTGTTGGCTATCTTAATCAATATAAGCTACCAATATAAATAATGTGCGGGGTATCATGAACCCAGGTCGCTTTGAGGACATTATCGCTTATATATACAAAATTTTTGCCACAGTTGGTACTCACGACCAAATCGAACAACCAATCCTCATTCTAAAACATCAATAATCTTAAATGGAATTTATATAATCAAACAAAATTCTGTAAATGATATTTAACTAGTTTTTAGCTATTTTTAGTGGAAAAAGTGTTTTTAATGGTCGAAAATCTTTTGTGAAATTTTTAATCATGTCATTTTATTTAGAACGCTCTCATTAATAAAAAACAATGGCTTCAAATTCTTCTATGCAAACTAGATTCTGTGGATCCGACTTATATTTAAGATGTTAGTCGCAAAACGTCTTGCTTCAATGGCTTAAATTCGATAACGAAATGTTCATGTCGGCGTAGAAGATGATTATCGAAACATTCGTATTACGTCACTTCATATTCCTCAATAATCGATGACATCAATCAAAACAATCTTGGCGATAATTTATCATTTAATTATACAAAAAATTTATAATGGGAGAATTAAAAAAATTTGGCCTTTACTTTTTTAAATAAAAGAGGCTTAATTACGAATATTTTTTGTTGTGACTTTTAAAAACAGGTTTAGAACTAAATACTAAATGAACAGCCGTTCCTGTTCACATTTTCAAAAATTAAAATTAAAATTGAGTGTAAAGATTCGATGTATATTTTCATTGTATTTTACAATTATTTATTTTATTCTCTAATCGGTTCATGAAAATAAATTTTAATTAATTGATTTTAATTCATGAAAGTAACGTTTAAATATTAACCCATCGTCGGGAGCGGTGATAATATATATTATTCACTTTTATGTAATTAAATAATTATATTCGAAATAATAATGTAATATTTACTTACACTTAGATCATACACGACCATTTTGATAATATAGGATAGATCAAAATTCGATGGTATAATCGTTTCATGTATTTCATATCTTTGAGCTGAAAGTATTTCCAGATTGCGATCTGCATAAAAGAATGTTTCGTTTATTCTCGATATCCCAAATATTAGATTTTTAGATGCAATAAATTGATTGGCGTAAATTGGCTTGCGATTATATATAGGTTCCCACCGCCAAAACGATTTTCCGCTGTCAAATGACACAAATACACGTTGGTTTATTTTAACTGGTTCTGTGTTTGGTTCATAGAAAAAGAATATCAAATAGTTTGGTGGTCCTTCCCATAATACATATTCTAATGTATATTTGTCCAATCCTCTGAATTTCGTCTTGTTAACTTTCCACTATTACCTTTGTGCTTATAGGAGAGATATGCTTGAAAATCTTCTGATATTTTGTATTCAAAAATCGAACCGCACAACAAACCTGGAAGAATATTATCATCGTGGCCAAGGTTCTGACCATGTTTCCAAAGCTTTTTGGATGCATTTTGAGTTAAAACGGAGGTGTGACGATGTGATTGAAATATAATGAACTCTTAATTATGATCCTAGTTTTTTATAATCAATTAAAATATAATGAAAAATACAAAAATGATTACAAGTAAATAAAACATTCTTGATCCATTAATTTTGATTGATTATCGTTTATAATATCTTATTCATCACTTATGATGATTTTCTGGGTCTAATCTATAATTAAACCTCCAAATAGATAACATTAAAATATTTATTCAAATTTAAAGCATTGTATAACACACACTTATATTATTAATGTACGTTTAGGTATAAAATTTCATCGTTTCATAAACTTAAGCAAATGATGTAAAAAGTTCTTTTGACGACAATTCAACAGAAAGGGTGAAATAACATATAAAAATTTGAATTGTTAAATTCCCATTTCGTATCCATGTACTAACAGCTTTTTGTGTTTTGGTAGTACTTATTACTTTGAAGGGAATATGCTATAATAGTTTATTGTCTAAATTTTTAAATTAGTGATACACGCCATTTTTCAGAAAACCTGAATAATATTTCTGGTATTTCATGATCTATGTTTGTTCAATTTCCGGCCTTCGCCGACAAAAATCGCATTGAAAATAACTTTTGAATCTATCATTTGAATAATTGCTGTACAAAAATGTTTCTAGAGAAGGAATGATTAATAATAAGTTTTTTCGGATACAATGATTAATGTATACTTTATGGATAATCTATCTATAGATCTTTCGAATCTTAAAAAACTCCAAAAAAACAATATATTTAGAATTTATTTTACGAATGCTTGATCTTGAAACAGTATTATCTGTTTTTGATTTTAATTCAAGTTTCAAAATTATTTATCGGATAAGACAATCCAACTTTATTCTAGTTATAATTATCTCGATAAACGGATAATATTCTTGACTATTCAGAATCTTATCACATATTGAACTCGAAAAAGCATTTTTTCCGTTTCAATCCATCTGAACAAAATTAAAGATTCTAGCAAAAATCGAGCTATTTCACTTCATCTCTGACGATTTAAATTAACGAATTCATTCTGATTCGATCCGCTATGAGCTTATTTGAAAGTTTTTTGATAAATGCATTTGTTTTTTCTTTATTGACATACTTTTATTTTCCATGACGTTTCAAGTCTACATCATCAAAATTAGAATTGTATAACTCCTTTGACCGCTGTCAAAAAATACAGCATCAAAATTATTGAAAGAACTAATTAAAAGACATCGTTGAACAGAACTGTTAAATTTTTGACAATATAAAACAAAAATTACCTAAGCTTCTGCTCTTTACATTTCTTAAATAATTCCTCAAATATAATTGCTAAGAACAGAACATTTTCAGACGACATGTAATATTAGCTGTAAAATAATTTCAATCCCTTATGACTTCTAAGTATATTTAGAAAAAAATGGAATAATCTGTTTGAATTAAATGAACCTGTTTTGTCAGCATCTCCTAGAATAGTGAAAACGTTATTTAATATAACGAATATTCAAACAATAACTAGGAACGGCAGTTTTTTGAAATAAACACTTTTATTTTTCATTAGGATGTTTATAAATATTTACTAAATTTACTGTTTGTCAGCTCATAGAATAATTTTATTTTTGGGTGATTTACGTTATTTTTTGTAAGTTAATTAAAATGTTGGAAAATGGTTATCAGATTTAAATGTTTTTTTTATTTCAAGTGACAGTATTCATTTTTGCTTTTAATTTATATTAAAAATCGATATCATAAATAACTATTAATTCACAAAGTTTGTTGAAAGTCAGACCCTAAATATCGAATCTTCACTAACTTTTTAGAAGTATTAAATAGTGTCTAAGTAATTTTTTATTAGTGGGATTAATTCAAAAGCCATGGCCATAAAATTATATATAAAAATCATAAATGTAATAATATTCTCAGAAATATTAAAATTTTCAACATCAAAGTTAACAGAAATTCTGCACATAAAAAAATGTAAAAACTTGACATTTTGTCATTTTCAAATTGATATTTTTTTAAGAGATCATATTCAGGGATTTGAATGCAAATTAGTGTGTTTGTAATTCGATTTTTCAGAAGAACAAATTTAATGGAAAAAAACTAAGGAATACTGCTTAGTTTTCTATAATTTCGTAGTTTTAAGGCCCTTCAAATATGAGTATACATGAGCCAGTAACAATAATTGAGGGAGTTTCATGATTCCATGCCATCCGATAAACGATCGATTAAGAATAGGAAATATAGCAATTTTTGAGGTACCAAAGATACTCTCGAACACGGTGTCTATTTTGGCGCGATTAATAAATACTGTATGGTGTACGAAGAAATAAACAATCTTCCCTTACTAAGAATGTCTGGGATATATAAAAACTTTTGGCATATCTTACAAACGGGCCGGGTGAATGCTCGGTGCTTTTCAATGTTGAACGACTTTGGATTCCAGAATCTCTCAATAATTTTTGACTGTTTTCGAGAAAGAGTCATGAGATTTCATATTTACCATCTTATTCGTCCTCCCATAACGCTATAGAAGTGGTGATTTCTATTTTGAAAAGTTACGTACAGAGATATAGACCTCAAAATGAGTCAGAGCATTTCTAATCCACGGTGAGTGAGCTATTATCCATAACACAAGAAGATTCATATTTTAATAACAGACACATGAAGACCTATGTGAAAAAGTCCATAAACAGCTAAGTTTTATAAAATTAAACTATTTTCCTTTGTTATTCTGATTTTTCTATAATTTTTTTAACATTAAATTGAATGGCCGAGAGCCAAAATTGGATTGAATGAAACGGACTATACCTAAAAATATTCAAATTCGAAATACATATTTAAATGATCACAGATCAAGAATTTCACATTTTTGATTCTGTAATAATTTAACAAACATGTATTAAATGGTATTTCAATATGTTAGAATAAAATCAATTCAAGTTATGTGTCAACAATTTTTGATCGATGGCCTCGTTTAAGATCTCTCGTAAAGAGTATTGTGACATATTTCGCATGTTCAAATCATGATAAAAGTACAAAACAAGAAATTGCAACCTTGCTAATTTTCTCAAAAATACTTAATATTACGATAATCATGTTTTATCAAATGAAAAATGATTTTAAAAAACATTTTAAATTAATGAGAATGCCAGAGTTTGTGTATCTGTGTGCAGTTATTTGACAAACAAGATTATTTATAGAAAAACTGTCAAACACCTTTTTTACAAAATCGGGAATTTTTCAAGTATATCCTGAATATTAATCACAGGTGATTAATGCGTTTCATTGCGTGCCTTTGAGAACAGTTTTTAGCTTTAAGACGAGATAAATTATATTTCTGTCAACCTTTTTTAACACAAAAGATCGAATAAAACATCTTTAGATACACAGATTAGGATGTGTGATAATCTCTTGGAGATCTTTTCGATATTAATATTCCTTCAATTATCAAATACACCTTGTGACATGCATAAGTACCACTCAGCACATGCAGAAGTTCCATTTTAGCGCATGTTCAATCCTGAGTACATGCAGAAGTTCCACTCAGCACACGCAGAAGTTTCACGACTCAGTTTTATACAATTTTTGACATGAGAAATTTCCTCTGTAAAATTAAAGGTTGTCTTTTCGCGTTTGTGCCATCCTAAGTAGATCCTAAAACTCCAATTAGCACTTTCAAAAGTTACACCTTTTGACACGCAGAAGTTCCAAAAATAATTTTTTTTAAATATAATATGTTTATTAAAAAAAATGTTTCAATGGGTTCCCGCCTGAATGCCAAAGATACAAATCTTGTCGATTCTCTGATCGACCCAAGGCAGTTATGAGTCGTAACTTGAAAGGAAGCCTGGTTGATTTCATGTGTAAGATCCCTAGAATCGAAAATTCTCATGTCAGATTTTACGAGACTTTTCCATTTCGAAAAGGGCAGTTCTATCGGGTTTCACTGCTGCGAATATGGGGGAAAATATATGATGGAGTGTCCTCTATTTTCAACGAACCTTTTCACATTTTCTGTATGATAAAAACGAACGTTATTCATCACGATGTTTTTGCTTCCTGGCCCTGTTTTTTCAAAAATTTCTGACAAGAATTGGGTGAATTCATCTACGTTGTATCCTCCAACTCTTGCCCTGAAATGAAGTAACCTCCCGCTGTGCATAGCTGCACACCCACT
>JWZT01004658.1:183594-224573 GCA_000827895.1 Thelohanellus kitauei
GATGAGGATAACTGTAAAAACTATCACGACGTGTAAATAGAAATGTATCGAAAGATAAAACACTAATGAAAATTTACTTCAAATGAAAATATATGTACTGTTGCTTGTAAATTCACAAAACTATTTTTCATACGAACAGGTCGTGAATAATTTTGAGAGCGTTTCCAGAAAGAGTTTGAATACATCCATTCTATCATAGATTTCAGCTTCAAACGAAGTGATTTTATCGACCCAGGAAGACTGTTTAATGACTTACCAGATATCAGAATTTGTTTTGTAATATTCTAATTATTTCATTGTCACTCATTAATATTAATTTCGCCGTCTGCATCAATGAAAAATTTAATATAATAAAAAGTAATCACAATTTTTATGGACGTTAACCTTCGTATTTTAGCACAAGGAATTTAGTGTTTTTATAGCCATTTGTATTTTTTTAATATTTTTCGTACACTTTAAACACAATAGACTTCTTTTTTTGAAACTTATTTTATTATTGACTACGTTCTGAACGTAATTTGGTTTAAATCTATGCTGCCGATTAAAGGTTTTGAGAAACTCTACTGCGCGATTAAAATTTATGAACAGCCTGTTCTGTGCGTGTTTGTAAGCTAGCATTGCTCAGGATTGTAATAAAAACATCAAAATATTGCTTTTTTAAAACAAATAGAACCAATTAAAACAGTTTCAAAACATACGAATCGTTGAATTAAAAAGCCGACTAATAAAATAAGCATTTTGAAATTTAAAATTCATATACTATTGGCTTGATTAACCAAATTTTAGTGAAAAAACATATAACTTTACATTGTACGACTGGCAGCTTAGCTTTCATTGTAATTTTGATGAGATATTTTGCCCCAGTTTTAAATTTGAAAACAATTTAAAATAATATAGATTAAGTTTCACTCAAAATTCTTTCGATACAATAAATATATATTAGCAGATAGAGTCGAAATTATTGTTTTTGTTTCACATCAGATAAGTTTTAGATACTAAAACATTACTTTTGTGCTGAATCCAAACTTAATTTCTTCGATAGATGGTATTAATATCCCAAAACGTATTCGTGTTGAAACCTTTGGTAAATTAAAATCAAGGATATCTCCATAATATCTATTAAAACAGATATATTCAGTAAATAACCCATACCATACAGCATTTTTCTCCATTTCTATAAAATCGCATACAATCATCGAAGGTTATATTTGCTAATACACTTCACTTTATATCAAAATATTGTTTTGGGGTTTGTCTGTTGTAACTATATTTTTAAAAATGGTGGCCTACTCATTACAAACTGGTAAAATGATTGCACAAAAGAAAAAATTAATGAATAAAATAGTGTGATTTGAATTTTACATATTTAAAATTTATATTTATCTCATCGATTATCAAAATAACCAATGAAACAATTATGATTATTTAACGGTAAAAGAATTTTAAAAAAAAGGAATCATGAATAATTTTCAAATAACTAATAATAATTTCTTAATTGTCAATTTAAATTTTATTATTTAACTTACGTATGAAATTATAAATATTCAATTTCAATAAAATATACGGGACTCTATTTTTCCCTTGAATGAATTCGAGTAAGATGAGAATTATGGTCAAAATCTTCACAATTCTGTTTTGTTATATCAAAATGGGCTATACGTTAAAATTCTTCAAGAAAAATGATCAAAGAATTCCTCAACATATATTACCTTTATTTTCTAAAGTAGGATTTAAATATTTCTAAGAGAACATTTAACGACCTAGATAAATATAAATTGGAATTCAAATCTTGGGTAGTGTCTGAACATAATGTTATAATTCATTTCCAAGAAAAACATAAAATGCTAGGGATATCAAAACAAATATTTTATGTGTCAAAAGACCAAGGCCAAAATTTTGTCAACTGGGTACCAACATACAATGGTAAACCACTTTATGTTGAAAATCTTACTATGACCAAAAATATATTATTTGGAATATCGTCTTTGAATCAAACATACTTTTACGCAGACAGTGAATTGAATATATTTTCAGTCCATGTGTATGATAAAAATGATTGGATTATTCCATCTAGTTTTGACCCATCTTATATTATTAAACTTGTGATGAAAGGTTATGAAGTAAGTAAACAATAATCAAATAAAATAACATATTTTAAATTAACTACCCGAAAAAATGAAATTTCTATAAAAAAAAATCTATAAACTTATAGCCACGCAGACATTTAAAGATATCGAATGCTTTAAAAAACTAAATAAAATATTTGGGTCAACTTACTGCGTCCATTTTTTGTTTGAGGAGAACAGACACTAAATTCTCGTATGTTAAGAGAGAAACTTACTGTTGACATAAGATTCCTGTTATTTTATTACAAACATTAGATTGACTAAAGTTAAAACCGATACTAGTTCTAAAAATCATTTCGCGAATATGTTAAAAATTTAGATAATATATAATCGAAATACCGCCATTGTTGTCAATATCTATCAATTTGTTATCGCCAAATTTTGAAATATTGATTTAAATTTTGAGAGTCTTGTTTCATTACTGGTGTTGAGAACTTTGCGAAGGACATAATATTTGATGAATATTGTTGAAAATCTAAATCATGCAAAATAATTTTCATTTTTGGCAACTTTTATAAAATTTCGTTCGTAAAATAATGTTCGTCTCAAAATAAAGATTATAATAATCTTGTCGAATAAGTAAAAACTATAAATGAAATACTTTTGGTATAAATTTATTAACTTTAAATTATAAGATAAATTCGAAATGAGTATATCAAAAATAGAAATGAGGTGTTAAAAGATTTTAATTAAATGAATACAATGGTATTATCTAACGTGGTTGTAATATTTGCTGAATATAATATGTAGCTTTGTATGCTCATTTAACATGACGTTTGTATTTGTGAAACTGACAAACTCTCTTCTCTTTGATTATCAATGTATCATATTATCGATATCAAATTTTATTTAAGAGAGAACACACCATTTATGATCTGTACATAAGCCGCAACTATGGCCACAATTTTCAATATATAAGCCATCATGTGTCTGAAGCGATATGGATACGAGATACGCCTTTAATCATTTATATGGGTAAGTTTCTGATGAATTAACACAGATAACGATACAGTAAGAATTCTGGATTTGCAAAACAACTTGACAGAAATACACAAAATTTACAACATAAGAAAATTCTATCAAATTCGCAACGAATTCATTTTGTTTGAATATGATCAAGTAATATGTTTTGAAGCATAGAATATCGACAAAAATATTCTATTCGGAATTTTGCCCATTCCAAATATTAAAGATTCAGCAATTAAAATCATTCAAAGAAATCAATTCGGCTCGAGACCAGATTTGGAGATTTCTAGGAATTATAATCAGTTTTTCTATTTACATGACAATTTTTATATTATTGTCTGGAAAAATGCATCGACTTTATGTTTATTTACTTTGACTAGATATGATCAATTAATTCAAATTGTTTGCAATTTATCAAGATACGATAACAATGGAGATAAATGTCCTGTCCTTATAGACCCGAATGTAAAAAATATCATTTATGCTAATTTTGAAAAAGAAGACATTCAAACCAAAACATACATTTCTTTAAACAATGGAAAAAATTTCTTGCCAATTCAATATGTAAGCAAGCGTTCTGACCGTGATTCAATTTACGGCAGAATCGAATTGAATCTTCGATGTTCGAAGGATTAACTTGTCAATAATTTACAAGAAAACTGGATTTTGAAATTCAAAGGAACGCTACATAAAAAATGGTACAGTAGCCGTAGGACTTTTATATCATTTGATGGAGGGGAAAAGTGGAGAATAATATCGTCAAAAATCCAAAAGACAATAATTTTATACAACGGAGGGTTAGTATTTAGTATAGAAAAAAGGAAGTGCCGAATCTGGTTTTCATATAACGAAATTAACCACTGGTACAGGAGCGATATATTTGAACATAATTGTATCGATATTATACCTCTTGTGTCTTCAAATTATCAAGTTGTTGCTCTTATAAATTACAATACTCGAAAAAATATATACTCACTATTTTCATTCAATTTTTCTGAAGTACTCAGTAGTTTTTACCTAATGATAGATAGAACATGTCATAGCGATGATTTCGAGATTTGGTACGAACGGAGATATTTCGGAAAATGTTTTCGCGGGAAAGAGGTATCTTACGTGAAGAAAAAACCTTTGGCAATGTGTATTGATAACCGAACTGTGATTTTGCCAACCATTAAGCCATGCCCATGCTCGATTGAAGACTTTAATTGGTATCACAATTTAACTATAGTAAACCTAATTATTATCATGAGGACGTTTTGTGTGTTATGGATCCATTTAGGAATTTCACGGAATCAAATAAAATTTGCCGAGATGGTGGAAAGCCACTTATTCGTTGGAACGGGTATGACAATTCATTGCATAGATTCCAAAAGCTAGACACAGAATTATGTATTCCTCGATCAATAGGGATAGATAAATTTTCAAAATACGCAGATTATTGCATTAGCAACAGTACTTAAAAAGTTAGATCAGATTATATTATTCACATACTAATATTCTATCAAAATAAATTCAAAGAATATAAGCTTGATTATAGGGGGTCTTATATACCTGCCATGTATTATAAGCACTATTATCTGCCAATGAGGATATCTAAAAATACTCCATTCGCATATGATATAAGTGAAAAAACACTTTATTTGTATAAAAACCATACGATTTTTCGTTTTGAGCAACAGAATGAAAATTTTTCTTTCAATCAAACTTCGTTGTACAGGTTCAGATTTGATGTCGTTTCAATGGCATATGATTATTTAAAGTCTCTCTTGTTTTTATTGGAAAAAAACCATCGTTTATTTGTAATATCCATCAAGGATAATTACATCAAATTATTGTCTCATAATGTCACAAGCTTCCAATTCCACGCAGATACCTTGTAAATATGTAATTGATTAAAGGGCGATATCCCTTTCAAAATTTGAACAGATGTGTTATTATCCCTTAAACTCTGACGTCAGATGCCTTGATGCAAAGGGGAACATCAAGAAATATGTATATTCGCTGGAATTGAAATATCATATTTGGTAAAATCATAATAACACTCTATTTATTGCCAATAATACTTATGTTGGAAAAAATGTACAGTATCAGGTAACTTTCAATTTATCATTTACCTTCTTAAGGATATAATGGTGACTTTTACTTCCAAAATAGAGATTTTTAAATGACTCTTTATTTTATATGCTGCTGTCAATTAACATTTAGATCAATCATTTTTTACCAATCTCGAATAATAATATTTATTCGTAATTAATAATTTATGGACATTAATATTTGTAAAATGTATTTTTTGAATAACAGCCTGTGTAAGTGATTCAATCAAAATTTATTCACTGAACGAAAAAAAGCATCTCCGGTTTTATTTTTTTTATTTTATTGAAAATTAACCAAAATTAATTAAATACCAATAATAACGCTGTATGACAAATCTTTACATTTGTTTCTAATATTCATCATTAATCATAAAATATTATTATATTCCAGGTAATAACAGCAGTCATTATCTTTCTCGACGTCTCATTCTTGACACTTGGAAGTCGAACAGAGAAATATTTGTGGATTATGAGAATCTGTGTTAATTTAATTGTAAAATTGAATATTTTTGATACTTGGTTTTTTTATGTAAAAATCAAATTGTTATCACAGCATTCACATAAATTAAATTCTTTTAAGAAAAAATCTCTGTGATAAAATCCTACTACCACACTGTTAGAGGGTTTCTGAGACATTCAAAATAGTATTGCACATTATATCTTATCTCAATCAAGCCTTATCATTTATAATTCAATATTTTTGCATTAGAACATCGAAATTTTGTATTTAGTAAAAGCTTAAGAGTAAACCTAACAATTCGCATAATTATATATCTTCTGGCCTACCTGAAGTCCGTGCAGAAATACACTGATTCAAGTTTGTACACCTCCAACGACCGATGTCAAAACAATAATTATATTTCTAAAATTTCAACATGTGTAAATAAAAATTTTGATTTTGTATTTTTACAATATTTAACGAACATTTAGGATTTTGATATCTAATTTTTATTTTGCATTGATCTTGAACTACTCCCTGATCGTGATATCTAGTAGCTAAATAAACATTTCTCTAGGGTCCATACTTTTTCGAATCTTAAATGTATTTGCTGACTATCAGTCAATTTTTGAGATAAAATTGATCGATGTACGATTTGCCATTGTAGAAAGTTGTATAATCCAATCAATGATCAATTCACTATACATTGAGTATTACAAAGAGGATGAATGAGTTCCTATGCTCATATTAACATTAGCCTCTTCGTATAATCTGCAATTATAATAACGTATCATTAGTATTTTCGCTAATGAAAGCACATAATACGTTTATTATTTTAACTAAATACAATTTAGAACAACGTTGTCATCTCAAACGTAGCCTAATGCATAACATCATTCCAATAACCTCAACTAATTAAGCTGTAAAACATGTTATTTTATTCATCGTCCGTTTATTAAGAAGACCTGGTTTGATCTAAGTTCGTTATAATCTATAAAATTAACTGGAACTATTACAGGAAATTTAACAAAGATTATGATTTTGTTAAAAATAATCTTTGAAAAAAATTGATATTAATAGGAATAAAAAAGGTGTTTAATTACCAATAATTAGTATCTTTGGATATGCTTTAATATTATGATCGATTAGTTATGATAATTGCTATTTTTAAATCTAATCAGATTAATCAAATTTTTGACATCTATCGTAAATGTAATAAATAGCAAAAAATGACCACAACTTTGTTACTGACTTTTTTATTTATTATGTATGTCACCTACTTAGCTATAATCTAAGCAGTTCATATATAAAGATTTCTAGGTTCATTAACCCTAATTAAATGTTTGAAAAATCGAAATCACTCTTGATTACAGAAATTCTTCATTTTAATTTGCTTTGAGTTATCACAGATTTACAATCATTCAGTAAATGGTTAAAATGTTTAAACTGTATCTTTCAAAAAAAATAACTTTTCTCTATCATAAATCTATTGATAATGCTAATTAAATCAATTTAAATTTCATTTAAACAAATTATTTCGTTTTTCTATGTCTATCTTGCTATATTTTTAACAAATATATAACAAATTAAGCATCAGGTACCTAATTTAAGTCAAGTTAATTTATCATGCAATTCCGAATCCTGTAAATTCATGTTTACGAGTACTTCCGTCCATTCAAACTACTAAGATTTATACTTAACAATGACGATTTTATAAGAACAACTCTTTGTAACTACTTCTCAATAATTTTCAAACATATTGATGCCATTAATTTAAATAACAATACCATTTTTACACTTATATTTACTGTATATTTTAAAAGGTTATTCACACATTTAATGATGTTGTTACGTTTGACATTGTCAACAAAAATCTATATATTCTTCAAAATTCGGCTCTGGTTCATATAGAGCTCGACAAATCTAGCCGATTAAATCGAGTATCATATCTAAATTTTTCAAAATCTATCGCATTAACCATTCAGACCCATTATTACTCAAGTATGTTCAATATTCAATAGAAATTAAACATACTTTTGGCAACAAATCATGCAAATTTGTCTGTGATACCTTGATAAAGTCTGAGAATTTTTGTTACTGTGAGGAGGATATTGATAAACCCAAAGAATATATGTGCAATACCTTTGATGTAAGATGTCTAAGTAAATATGTAATGAAATAAGAAAAATTTTGCGTTGGCTTCAAGTGCAAAAACGGCAGATGTCTGCGTAATAACGTAAGATGCAACAAAATAAATGACTGCGGTGACCATTCTGATGAAGAGAAATGTAAACGTATATGGATCTGTAAACAGGAATGTGTCCAACCACTAAACACTTATGTGAAGGAAAATGCATATCAAGGGCTATAATATGTTCATATGTTTATAATTCTAGGCTCTGATTTATCATATAAATATCCCAGAAAATATATACCGGGTGTTTTCAAACCGAGTTCTAGAATGAATGATTTCTATGATCATAACTCGTATGAACAATGTATGCCTTGTCTTAAATGAAAGAAATCCGTTTTTATGATTAAAGTATGAATCAGAGTTTACGTATACACAATTTTATTGACTTTCTTATATCTTAAAGACAATTTTGATCTCATTTGATTTAGACATGTTTTGAAGCATAAACATTTCCATACGCATGCGATATATTAAAAAATGCCATATTAAATAACTTTTGACAAATACCTCTTTGTTTGATCCACAATATTATATAGATTCAATTTTTTGAATTAGCGAGGATACGATTAACTATTTAGATACCATATCAGGGTTGCAACATCGAAGCAATCGCAAATCTGATATCCAATATTTCAGTCAAAGTGAATTAATCATATCTTTGAACTTTTAAGCCATATTTCAACCTCATCTTACAGAAATAGGTCGTGTTTGCATAATTAATTGAAATTTTGTGATAAGTGATTGATTATTTGAACCGGTTCATCAAAATAAAAATTTAATTATCATCAAACTCACATCGCGTTTAAACACATCTTTCAAATTAACCTTTCACCATTCTTTATTCAGCACGCATACAAAAATCAGTATAATTTTTACCTATGTGATAGTAAGCTAACATTAAATATCGGTATAATTGTAGCCAATTTAATAATTTCTATCAGCTGTATGTCATCGATAATTTATTTTGATTTAAACATGAATTTGGTAACTTGATGGAATCAAACCATAATAAATAATGACATTTAATAGATCAAGAATTCGATTGGAAGAAATCTAATATATAGCATTCCAAATAACTACACTCTACGTTTTATATTTATTAATTATTTTATATAAACTGATTATAACTTTCTAGAAATTTTAAGCTATCTCACTATTCCTTATAACATGCGTATTCATTTTAAATTGTTGAATGATATTATTGACATTCATTTATATCAGATAATTGAATACAAACGATGTCATTTCTATAAATTAAAAAAGGAGATATCTATTTAGCGTATTAAACATTTATTTTAAAACGACAAAAATCATATCGATTTTTACATTGAATATTGATCCAGTTTAACATTAATATTAACCGGGCGAAACTCGGATATTGGCCTCAAATAGAGACTACGAGTAAAAAATTGCTAAATTTAACACTAATATCTTATTTGGTTTTTTTACAATTGATTCATTGAAAACTTTATGGGAAAAGTCTATAGAAAAAATATAAAAAAATTCAATGGGAGGGGAACATTCCAGAATGATTTAGATGCATTCCAGAATGAAATAAAAGCATTTCAGTATATTCTATAACCAGAACGCGTCACACCGCCTCAGTATTAATACTTGCTAGAATATGTAATTTAGTGTTACCTTTGTTTAGAACGTGTGTCATTACATTCAAATTTATTTCTAACTATTTATGATGATTATGGCGCTAGAGTTGATAAATTTTCTCTAGGCGTCTCTATTTATGGCCACTACTCCAAGTCGAACTTTGTAATACGATTGACGGGAGTAAAAAGGAGACATTCGCGAAAATTATAGCCTCTCGATGAAGTAAACGTTAAAAAAATGTCAAAAGGAATACTAGCACATTTAAAAAAATGTGAAAACTAAACTGCACAATATAAATGGTGATTTTAAAATTACCTAAAAATAGTTAATCAATAGTAATTCGAGAATAATCTGAAGGTTAAAGTGAAAAAATTAGCAAATCTCTGAGTCTTGGTGGTACAAAAATGTCTGAAATGATCAGATAGTTTTCGATCTCGCTAGGAAAGTCATTAGGGACTACCAATGGTTTATATATCAGTAATTTTTGGCATATGAAGTCTCCGAGGAAAATCTCATTAAACAAAAAGGGTTTATTTATCTATATGAAAAAGATTATAATGTCGTTACAATCGAAAAGTATTAAAATGGATAAAACGACGTGAACATATGCCAATGGCCATTAAAACATGACAATAATATTTAAGTTCTTATCAGTTGCCAGATATATTTGAATCCACCAAACTAGTGGTAAATATTTAATATTACTATGAAATACTAATATTGGAAATTGTCATATATTTGTCAATGAATCGCAATTCATCAAAAATGTTTATTCTTTTTAACAAAAGAACAAAAATAAATTTTATAGGTTCATTGAATACGATATGTAAATGATATTGAAAATCACATTTGCAAAAATAATCGGTTTCCTATTGAAAATGATACGATTCTCTTAAAACGAAATAGAAAACTATTATGCAAGGGTATTGTTGTCCAAATCCATTCTATATAAAGAGGAAATTATCTGTAAACAATATGAGGCTCAAATATATCATATAAAAATATGAAGTCGCTAGTAATTCGGAATAAAATGAAATATATTTACACATACCACTTTTATTTGGTAAATGGTTAGATAGATACTTAATGACTTTTTTCGAATTCAATGTAAATCAAACATTATGAACATGGATGTAACTTAAACCAAAAGGAATGGCTATACTTTCTTATCACAAAATTAGATATTTGAAAGCCAACTTTTTATGCTGTGCAATCAATTTGCAACTCGACAAAGATGCGGCATAAATAATGCAACCAGGTCTTCGCTTTTTAAATATTCATGGAATTTTAACAAAAAAATCAGCTGATTAGCCTCAGAGTGAAAAAACTATTGAAAAACTTTGAAAGATGGCTGGTATACAGTAAATATTACTCTCTCGATACCACTTCGCCAATATTTAGGATCGCCGTCCACGTTTTACTTAATTTGTGAAGCCTCTGAGAAAACCGAAATTTAATCGCTGATTAGTCTTCTTTTAGGATCATACAAATGATTTTACAATCTGCAGAGAAGCGGCTTCTGTTGCGTTTATCAAAATGAGAATCGAACAGAGCAAAATATAATTTTTGAAAAACCAGATTGGTAATTATTTATTAATTAAACTCTTAGGAGCAATAACTACTCGATTCCTAGAAACCCATTCTATCCTGTAATATCAATTGAACGATGCTCTCAGATTATAATACCAATAAATTTTGTTGGCTTCTTTCACTACGAAGAAAGCCACTTATGTTACTATATTTATATAAATACGCCTGATTTGAATATTTAATTGTTTACAAGCCGGAAATTATTGCTGAATTTGAACAATTAGCAGCTGATTGCAATAAATAAACCAGGGAATGATTTAATTTCTATTTACAATAAAATATTATGAGCCTATATCATTGAATTATGTTAAATATTCTGCGAAATGTTAGATGTAAGATTAAGTAAAATGAATGGATAAATGATTTAACTTCAGCCAATAATGATCAATTGAATTCCTTAGTACACGCCCCGTATTACTTTAGTTGTCGAAATTATATTTTAATGATTAATGTCTGGCAATTGAACATTTTATTGATATGTTATCAATCATCAAATCAGTTAATAAAATTAGGTAATAACGATAAATAACGATAATCGATTGAAATGATTTTTTTAACCAGAATCATTCAGAATTAGTTGATTCATAACTTTATAAATCAATAAAGTAATCATCTTCTCGACTATAGAAATTATACTTCATTATTAAAACATTTATTGAAATTTGGTATTATTACATTCTCATCATTCACCACACCTCCATTTCAAATGGGAATGCATCCCACAAACTCTGGAAATATTTACAGAAGCCTCGTCATAGTGCTAATATGTTTTCGAATTGCCGCTTCTATCAAAATGTTAGGTTCGGACAAAAAATATCCCGAACATCTTAGACCCATAATTAAAAAGGTAGGATTTTAACACTACTCAAGACACATTTCAAAGGATTCGATAACTATACGATGAATTACGAATTTTGGGATGGAGCGCCAAACTATATCGTCTTTTATTTTCAACCAAAAAATCCATTTTTGTCTGCAGGATACAAACAAATGTTTTTTGTCACTCAGGATGGTGGCATTTCGTTTATACGATGGCATGTCGACATTGATGGTAAAATAAATATTGTAGATCAATTTAATGCAACAAAAAATTATTTATTTGGGAAATCAAGCTTGAATCACACGCTCTTTTATGCCGATACCCATTTGGAAATAACTAGTTCAGCAAAATATGAAGAGAATAGCATATTAGTTCCATCACATTTCGACCCCTCCCTCCTTTATAAACTTATCTTAAAAGAGCAAATAGTAAGTCACATTTTTTCATTTACATTAAAATATATTTATCTCATAAAACCCATTTTCTTGCCTTCATATTTGTAAAGCGTCGTAGAGAGTAAACACAATATACAATTGCCCATAATTTTATATATGTAATATTGTATAATTTCATCGACCAAAGAAAGTAGTTTTAAAATATTATGAAAATTTATTTCGATCATGAATGTAGAATTATTAAAACTGAACATTAACATCTTTTTTGAATAAATTTTTTTTTTATTAAATCATTTTAAACGCTAAAAATAATGATATACATTCCAAAACAAATAAATATTGTTAGTAAAAAGGCATTAGATATTTCAATGTTTTTGATGTGAAAGAGTAATTGATGACCTAAAAGGGGAGTTATTTTAAGTCATTCGATTTCTATGATGTCTTTAATGTTATAAAAGGTAGCCAAATTAAAATATTGGAGAGTAAAAACGAGTTTTTGCTAAAAATACGCTTCAGAGATATATCTCAATTTCGAATAATTAAAATAAAAATATTTCTGGTTAAATAAACCAGTTTCTAATAGATGCATCTGCGTGGTGCTTTGTTTTTTGATAAAAATTATTACTATCGTCATTGGTTTTTATCATGACTCTCGCATGTTTCAATTTCTATTTGGTTAATAGGTAAATCTTACAATATTTGAAAATTGCATTTTTTGAATTTGGTAGGAGCCAACGGATAAATTTTATATAATGCATAGATTACCTTTAGGCATAAATCTAAGAATGTTTTAGAGTTGCAATAAGAAATGAGACTTGCGGGATTCAGAATAAATACCCTGTTAGGGATCCGAAATATAAAAATCGCCAGTCCTTAAAAAATTAAATTTGTTATTTCAAAGATTTATATTTAATCTTCTGTGTTGATGTTAGAAAAAAAATACAGTGGCGAACTTGTACGTAAGCTCCAAATTTGGCAAAAAATTTGAATTAGTATGCGAAGGTGTTGATAATGCTTCATGGATTCCCAATTCTCCCTGGATCATTTACCTAGGTAGGTTTCTCATGAGTATAATAGCCGAGAAAACTGTTAAAATTCGGGATGCCTCAAAACAATTGAAGGATATACATAAATTCAACCACGTTAAAACATACTATCAGATCCGTGACGAGTTCATTTTGTTAGAATATGATCCGGTAATTCATTTTGATATATAGAAACTGGAAAAAAATATTTTAGTAGGAATCTGGCCTCTTGAGAATATTCAACATATTACAACAAGAACCATTCGTAAAAACCATTTGAGCGTGCGACCAAATTTGGCTATTTGCATAAATTTTCATGATTATTTCTATCTACATGGAAGTCTTTATTTCCTTGTCGTTAAAGATGAAACCACCTTGTGTTTATCTACTATTAATAAATTCGATCAGTTTATTGAACTAGCATGCGATCTATCCAGGTATTTTGCTTGGAGTGGTAAATGTTCCATCGTTGTTAATCCATATTTACCTGGTGTTATTTATGCTAATTTTAAATATAAAGAGCGCAAGACAAGAACATTAGTGTCATTCGACAACGGAAAGAATTTTCAGCCCATTGAAGTAGAAAAAAAATATTTAAGTGTCTTTGACGAAAAATATTGGATAGAATTGGAACTTACATGCTCGACAGATTTAATTAAAAATCATTTTCAAGAAAAGTGGGTTGTCAGGTTTGAAGGAACAATTCACGGCACTGGTGCGACTAGACATCGAATTTTTTTATCATTCAACGCGGGAAAAAGTTGGAAAATGTTAGATTCACGACTGGAATTGTTGATTATCTTAAAAAGAGGATGGTTAATATTTGGTACAGAAAAAAAGAGCGGTAGAGTCTGGTTTTCATACGATGAGGCAGGAAGCTGGTTCAAAAGAGAGATCGGTGCGGATCATTTTATTCATATTATACCATTTAAACATCCAAGCGATAGAGTTATTGGTGCAATAAATGCAAATGAAAAGAAACATATTTACACATATTACTCATTCAATTTTTCAATCGTATTTAGTAGTTTTTTCTAATAACAGGTCGGATCTGTCAAGATGATGATTTCGAGCCCTGGTACGTTCCAAGACATCATGGAAGTTGTTTTCAGGGCGAAGAGATTGTTTATTTGAAGAAAAAATCTTCTGCGATATGTTATGACAACCGGACTGTTGTCGTACCAACAATAAAATCGTGCCCATGTTCACTTGAGGATTTTCATTGGTATCAAAAAAGATAACCATAGTAAACCAAACTCCTACTACAAAGACAATCAATGTGTGTTGTATCCTGACGCACACGCAGTTGAAATGCAGAAAACCTGTCCAGACAATGTCAAGCCGCTTAACAACCTTAACGGGTATGACTTATATTTAATAGTTACTGGCAGTTGGAATCAGAATTATGTTTTCCACGGCAAAAAAGCTCAGACGATAATTCGGATTATTCCGATTACTGTGTCAATGAGAGTAATGGGGCTTTTAACTAGGTTCAACCATTCGAGTATTTCTTTTCTACTTTGATAAAGTACAAGAGTGCCAACTTGATTACAAGGGTCGTTATTTACCGGCACCCCAGTTTAAACAATATTTCCTGCCGCTGATAACTAGCGTAAATAATACATTTACACATGACGTAAGTGGCAGATCACTGTTTTTGGTTGAAAATCAAATGATTTATCGTTATAACGAAAAACAGGGAACTTTTACATCAGATAAATCTTCGCTTTATAAACTCAAATTTGATGCTGTTTCACTGGCATATAATTATTCAAACTCTCTTTTGTTTTTCTTAGACAAAAACCGCCGTTTATTCGCTTTGTCTCTCATTACCAATTTCATTAAACTTTTGTCTCGTGAAGTCATCAGTTTCAAGGTGCACGCCAATAACTTGTAAATAGTGGCTTAATTTAAGAGCAATTTCATACGCAACTTCTCGAAAATTATGTTATCATCGTTTTACTTTAAAACGCAGATGTCTGGCTGTTGATATGAACATAAAGAAATATATTTATTCTTCAGACTGGCAATATCATATTGGCCTACTTCAGAATAATACTCTAATTATAGCAAAACATTATTATGAGAAAATTATTGTTAAATATCAGGTAAATTACCAATAAACTATACATTTTTTATATTTTTTAAATCATCAGTATAATAATAAAAAAACACATACAGCTACTTTTTACAAAACTACATGATTTTTTCATCTCTACAGAGAACGAATATTTGTGGTCATCAACCTCTTTTCATTTTACAAAATATCAAAATTATTTTAATTTGATTATTTTTCTTAAAAGAATTTACAAAACTTCATTTTTATAAACTAAACTACCAAAAGTTAATTTTTAAACGATTGATAAAAATAAATTTAATAACAGAACTATGAACCTCTAAAAACATCCAAAATATCGATTGAAAATTAATCATATTTATCACATTATTGTGCCGCTTTTAAGAACTCCATCCCATTCATAATCGTCGGTTTCATTAAGAGGCTATAGGGTTTGTTCTCATTATGATTATGAAGCCAAGAGGTTACAAATTCTATTTTTATACTTACTATAAATACATCCATATATCTTAAGGAAAAAGGCAGTATTTCTATGGACAACCCATGTTCTTATTCTTTCTTAATCGACTTCAGATTAGAAATATATTAGACATTGTGTTATGGACATTATATGATGCCTGTCTATAATAGATAGTCAGCTAATCGACCCATCTATTACCAATCAAATAGCTGGATACCTACAGAAAGAGTTATAGAGTTGGATCCGGGAGCACATAGCGGTTGACTTATCGCACAACTTGTATTAAATAACTCAGTAGATGGATATTCGAGCACCATATCTAAAGTAACACTATCATTGCGATGTCCTATGCTATTTAGTAAAGTCAATGAAACTAAAAACAGATCCTAAGATTTCCATCCTTATCATCTATTTCGCGCTTACAATCTTCAATATGCTAAAATAGCGTGAGGCATCAGATTCATCGAATCCTCTTTGTTATTATTTGGATTTGGTTAATGTCAGAGACTTAAAGTGAGGTTTTCTGGATATTTGTCTCCCGTTCATATTTATTTAATAAATAAAATCTTGATATAAAAGATAAATGTAATGTAGGTTCCATAATGTGAAATATATTTACCTAGATCATGAGTGTATATTTGAAATTCCCATACATATTCGATATTGTTTTTAAAATAACTTTGAAAGATGACAGCGTAACCACAACATATACTCGCATGATCACCAATTTTATTCGTCCAAATATCAATGTATATGAGTGGTTATCTGATAAACATCAAAAGGGTCCTTATAGTTACAAAAGATCGTGTGGTAGCACTTCGGTTTTTGTTCAAAAACTATTTTTTTCATACTCTTCAAGATCAAAAATGTGATACGTTTTTTTGATCGTGAGTGTATTATCGGCTCAATATAAACGAATTTGTAAAAAGCCGTCTTCTGAGACCCGCCTCGTTGCCATTTCCTAATTGCTGATGTAATTTCTTCATAATAAAATATTTTTACCATTATAATATCATTCTTCTAAGGTATGCAGAACCCGTAACCGTTGCACGAATCAATATGCAATCTTTCACTTAGAAACTGAGAGAACTTTAAAAAATATATTGAACAGCTACGTCTGAATATACACCCCTCAAGTTTCATCTTAGACAAAATTCATAAAATAAAAGAGGGGCATTAAAATAAGAGAGTTTGATTTAGAAATATTCTGAGGCATTTTATTGAGAAAAATTTAAAATCAACCCAATTTCGGCATTCTTTATACTAGGTTGTACATAAATTTGATAATGTTGAAAATTTTGATCTTATTAATCAACATTTATATATGGTTCAAAATTCGATGTTGGTCCATACGGATTTCCCAAAGCTGGCCCGACTAAATCGAGTGTCATATAAAAATTTTAATTCAATTACTGCCCTAAGTATACGGACCAACTATTTCTCAAGTAAGTATTAAATCTGATAGAAATAACCGACTCAACCGTCAATGTCAAGTGTAAATTTATTTGCGATCCATTACTAATGTCCGATGATTTCTGCTACAGTGAAGACGATACTTCAACTTCGAAAGAATATATGTGTAACGAAAATGATGCTCAATGTTTAAGTGGATGGATTTATAAATTCAGGAAAATTCTGTGTCGGTTTCACTTGCAAAAATGGAAAATGTCTGCGCAACCACGTCAGGTGTGATACGATAGATGACTGTGGTGATGGCTCTGATGAAGAAAATTGTCCAAGTAATTCTATTTGTAACCAGAAACTTGTACTAAAAGCCAACATTTATGCAATAATAAATGTATTCCAAACGAGTCAATATGTAGGGTTGTTTGTATATTTAGGTCCTGATTTACCATATGAATATCCCGATTCGGGTATTCCAGGAGTGTTCCGAGATGTTTCTGGAATGTATCAATTCTATGACACTTTACTCGTTTAACAATTTCAGCTCGCTTAGAAACAAACTAGATGCTATTATTTAGATAAAATTTTAAATTATAATTTACTGTCACATATTCTAATTGGATTCTTTAAATGCACATTCTGTGTTTAAATTGGCATAACTTTATATCAAACCGTTTATTGACACATTGATAGCCAGATACATGATTTTTTGATTTCAGAATCTATTTCACTCATTAAATTCATTGAAAAATCTCTTTAATCCAAGTGTATGCGGTTCGAACCCTATTTGGTGAAAATATGATGATAAAATCAACTGTTAAAAACGACTTTAGATTTATATGATGGCAGGAATACGACATCTTTCTACTGACTTCGAACATATGCGGCTGCTCCAATGTTTACTCACTCATTTTGAGTTGACTTGTATAAATAAATTTTTTAATGTGAATTATAAATATTTGGTCGCAGGGGTTAGAATTCAATTTCAAGGCAGTGTAATAACAGAATGATCAGATATTTTATGACAATCATTTGGAATTTAATTGTCTGAATCATTGATTTCTTGATCTATCATCAAGTTGAGAATCGAAAATTTTGATAAAAGATAATTTATTCGATAGATCCGCTAATAGGTTGATATCGATAATAAATTTGGCTCATAATGATATAGACCGCTTTTCAAACTCATTCTGGGGTTTAATCAAATTACAGCGATTCAAACACTCGCTATGAGGTACTATAAATCAATTTCAAAGCCAAAATCGTGATTACACATTTGCCATTTTCAATTCATCAGCACTTCACTCCAAACAGTAAATCATTCTAATTAAAATAAAGTAAGTTACGTTTTCATTCGATAAGTTTCGCTAAATGTAGAATTTATTTTACAAAATTATCATGTGTTCAAATGATATTTATGTACATAAGTAATCAAATTCCAAAAATTAAATATGAGATACACCGTTTTACAAATATAAACTGATAAACAAAGTGAAATTTATTAGACAAACGGAAAAAAGAATATATTCGATTAAGAGTTCCATCTATCTAAATAGTCCTATTTTTCACAAAATATATTTTTGATAGCTGATAGTTGTTCCAAGCGAGCGAATGTTGAGTTAATACCACAGCTCTAGAGATCCGAAGCACGGAGTGAAGGTTAAGCAATCGAAAGGCTTGCACTGCTATAGTCTGTGCCAAAATATGTGTGCCTAGGCGAGATGTAACGGTGAATGGGACAGATGCATGCAAACACTTCGCATTGGCTGTCGACGTAACGTCCGTTCGGAAATGTACCGATGCAGGTTTGTACACCTCAAACGACAGAGATAAAAATAGTTGGCAGTTGCAAAATAAATGAAACTTGTATTTTAAATTGATTAAATTAATTCTGATACACTATCTACTAAGTATAATAACAATTTACCACTATAACATCGATTTACGATCAAATTATCAACTCTAAGTATACACAAAAAATGTACTGTGGCTTTTAAAACATAATTTTTAGTGTTTCCTATGGTTAAGAAAATCGCGAAAATCAGTGTCTTTATTTTTAAATCATATAATTTATATATTGAGTACTATCTCGAAGATTGAGTAATTTGAAAGTTACCTCTATTATTTCAAGAGTTTACTTCTATTTGCGAAATTTTTATGGTGTGTTCGAATTTTTGATGGCTAGAAATGAATTGTTCCTAAAAAACTTTGAACCTGTCATGTCGAAAAACCTACCTATCGAAGAAGCGTATAGACTCGAAAGGCCGGGTTTCTAACTATCTCGTCTGTTATTATTACCCCATAGGCCGGTATGCCAGCCAGCTGATTATTATTATTGAATCAGCGCACACCACTAAAACTACTAGGGTGGCTCTGGTTATAGCGAGGAACGGCCAGGGGGACAGTGTTCAAAGGATTAATTTATACACGATTTGTCGAAAGTATTGTCAGGTATTGTATTCTAAATCAACCATATATATTGCAAAATCAACGACTTTAACTATGCTTGATGGGAACCTTAAAACTCATGTGTATTATTAGCGCTATTCATTATATTTTGAACAATATTTGTCCCCCATTTTATTCGTCGATAATTATCGACATCGTGCGAAAAAAAGTCAAAGCATGCAGAAAATATCATTCATATAGGGTTTCCCGATCAAGTTCGTCATATTTGTTTAACTCATATCTTATCAACAATTTGCACTAAAAAAATGATAAATTCTACATGTTATTCATTAATTTCCTCATTAATAACACCTTTTGTATTTTAGCATCTTTCAGTAATGATTATCATAACCGGAAGTTGAAATTTCTATTGAGCCACTTGGTTAAATAGGTTGGTTTCTGACCATGGGGACTCTGGCATAGCAATGTTCTTCCATTTTGGTAACAATTTTTTAATTTGGGTGAGGAAAGGCGAGTAGAGTGGAAGCTATATTACTCATTAGCCTTTCTCTTTCTGCATGGTCTGGACCCTATTGGGTTTGTGTAACTTCACGTTGTCCATTATGAAAATACGTTCGTGTATTCCGCTGTAAAAGAACAGTTCAAAAGCGTCCATGAAGTATCCACAAAAATGTTTTTTTATTGAATGGATGATCTTGTGCCTTGAAGAATGCTAATTGAGAAGCGTCCCAGAGAATAGAACCCGACCTGTTTAAGTTAATCAAGTGGCTCGATAGAAATTAAAACGTTCGACTGGGATAGCCAATACTGAAATATGCTGAAATACAAAAGAAGGTGCTATGAGAGAAAATTTATGACTAGATGTAGAATTTATTTTTTAGTGCTAAATATTGATACAATTCGAGTTAAAAAAATGTGACGGACTTGATCGGGAAAATTAAGGACTTGATCTGGTAACCCTATAAGTTGCATAATATCGTTGCGATTAACCATGAATTGTGCGATGTGCAATAAATATCTTCAAACCTGGTTTATTTTGAATATAAAGCCAGGTAAATTTTGTCTGATTTTTTTTCACTATTAAGACATTCGGAATAACAAAATCGATATTAAATAAATAACGAGGGAATGTTCAAGCGTTGAAATGCTTGTACGTGCGATGTAAGTAATCCGAAATAAACTGCCAAGTTTCATAATATAAGTCATGCATTATGGGTTCTTACCTCCAAACTCGGACATATTGACATTCAAAATAGACTTTCTTTGAAAGATTGCGCCAATAATAATTCCATTTCTTCATAAATATCATTAGTCTCTTAAAAAATGATATCTTCATGGATCTCTTATACATTGTTTCCATAACCATTTTTCTACACACGTACCCGTTCAGCGCAATTCCTTCTACTTTTAAAAATCTTGGAACGGCTTTTTATCCAGAAAATCCCCAATTTTATATCTGTTGGAATAGGAAATTATCTCCCAATCCTATAACTGACTTTGTTTGTTGCAATTCAAAGATAACCAAACAAAAAAGAAAGGCTCTGTACGAAAAACGTTTGTTACAAGAATACTCCATGTTTAGCTACTCCTTTTTTCCTCACGCAGATACTACATAAGGAATTGCCCAACTTTTATTTGGGACTAAATATATTCTATATTAAGCTTTTTTGATTTTTGGGCGTTTTAAGAGATTAAACTACTTAAGCTGCCGGTGTTGATTTTTCCGAAAACGGGTTGAACAATCCATGAATTGACATTTTGTAATGTTTATGCTTTAACTTGATCAAAATTTGGCATTGGTGGACTGATCATAAATCCAGAAAAAAATTTGACCCACTTTTTTAAAAATTTACATGTCATTGTAACTTAAAAGTATTATAATGATTCATAACTGGTCGTCTTGTTGGTGCAGACTCTGTAGAATGCTCTATTTTAATGGCAGTTTGTTCGAATTTGATCTCACAGGTGTCCATCACCTTCAATATCCACATATCCGAATTTCAAAGTAACAGAAGTTAAATACTCTCGAAATGATGGTGATGTTTGCTTATTTTAGTGATCCAATGAATATTTAGAACATCCTATTCGATGCTCTGTGACCATACACCCGATTCTCATCACTACTGTTCCTAACCAACTTTAAAAAAAGAATTTTTTATGTAATTATATGCCGATTTCTCATATAGAATTGTATTTTTTCGAAAGAGCAATAATTATGATACAATAACATAATCGTAGTTAGAAAGGGTTTATCTAAGAGTAATTTTGAAGAGAGTCCCCCTACGCTCAGAATTCCATTACGGGATAAATGGTTGAATATATTCAATAGCCTTCGGTGGATAACTGATGTGTTCTTTTCGGTCTCACACCAGTTTGGATTCAAAAATATAGTTTATACTTCTGTAAGAGTGTATGAAAATATCAGTTTAAGGGTATATAGTTCTTTTTTCTAGATTGATTAGAATGAAATTTGATTACGCCAATATTATTCGAGAATTATAATGAAGGACCATTATATTTGATATTGATATATCACCGTTGACCTTTTCAAAACCTTGATACAGAGTTTTCAGGTCTACTTCGTCTTTATGTGTTTTGTAATTTAGTTTTAGAATTATAACTGCATTTTAACTTGATAAAAACTAATCTTTTGGGTTGGAAAACTTGAAAAAGATTGAAATTTTTAGTAAGCTACCATTCGCTGAAATTGTTGATGCGTTTCGTTAACTATATTTTTTTAATATGCAAAACTAATTGTAAATATATCGGTTTTCAGAAATTACAATATTCATATTCCTTAAATGCGCAACACCCTACTTCAAAATGATTGAAGTCTGTTACCCGTAATGAGAATTTTAAACCTCCCCGAAATTGAATATTTTTTGGGATTTTTGTAAATTTTGTTGGTTGGACTTTGGGCAAGAGGATTCTTTATTCATGCTCGAACTAACCCAAGGCGATTTCTGTCTATAGTTGGTGAAAGATTTTTTGAATTTTACTCGAATCGTAAATTTCGGTTTCACTGAAGCTTGTCCGACCTACCGAATTCAAAGTGAATTATCCCCACCTTCCTGTCGCTCATGGAAGCATTTAAATCAAAAAAAATTAATATTTTGAAAGATACCTAAATTATATAGAGGAAAAAGTTAATTTTTGTAATTTGAACACCAAATATTTTAAACTGTCGTCAGGTGTGTGCGCAGACCATTGCAAAATTTTAAAATATCTAGTGAAATAAAGCTATATTGCCTGTTTTTTCAATATAATTACTAATTTCTAACTGCTATGATAGACCAAAGCCAGCAAATTAAAAAAAATGTAGGAATAAATATGTGAGTTTTGAGTGATACTTATATACTTACGCACAATTCCCACAAGTTTCATGTATTTCCAAGATAACATAATAAAGTTCACTTTCCCTTGTATAATTTAGTATCATTGCAATATATGTAAATTATAATTCATTTGGATTAATCCATAAACCGCAGGAAGAGTGGAAAAATCTTTTGAGTCTGGTTTAACTTTAGGCGAAACCGACTCCAAATGAACACCTAATTTTGGATAAAATAACAAAATTAGTTGCAAGAAAATAAAACGAGAAACTAAATAACCATGTCAAGGGTGCATGTAGAATATCCAAGAAAATGCCATGTTATGCATAAATTTTGACGTATTCATTAAAAAGGCAACTATTCTGTTCCTTAAAATAATTAGAAGCTAATAATTGGTTGTAGCTCATCATATAGTGCTTCGTCTCCTTTATGAAAACGATTAAACTGTCAATTTGAGTCGACCTAAATAGAATTGGTTTGTATGTTCCTTAGCGGATCGACAAACAAAACAATATCGGTAGGCCTTCGGGTGCGGTTAGTTGTATGATTTTGTCGGTATGTAGCCATTTTTGGGCTAAATTATCGATTTTCGCCCCCTCCTGTCACTCATAGAATACTCAAATTGAATTAAAATTTACATATTTAAATGATACTAAATTCTACATAGGAAAATTAACTATCTTTTTTACCTTAAAAATACATTAAATATGAGGGAAACGGGCGTAAGTATATAAGTATCACACAAAACTCAAATATTTATTTCTGCGCTTTTTTATTTGTTGGCGTTTATCTATCATAGCAGTTCCCAATTAGGTACAGTCAACTCCAGTTAATTGCTCAGCCTTAGGACCGGAACAAAAACGTGCATTTAACCGGAGTGTGCAGATATCCGGAGTAAATATACAGAGCCACATTGAAACGGGACTAAAATTTTGGGTGCACTTAACCGGTGTTGAGTGTGTTACAATAAAAAACAGACAATATAACTATCTTTTACTCTATTTTTAATGTTGTAATGGTCTGCGCATGAACTGATGGGTCTTTATGTAAATTTTTTGGTGTTCAAATTGTAAAAAAAAGACTTTTTCCTCTATACAATCCGAGTTGTTCCAAAATATAAATTATATTTGATTTAAATGCTTGTTTGAGGGAAAATAGGCGAGATTATTCACTTTTTAAACCAGTAGAACCTTCAGTGTCACGGGTAAATTTTATAAATTTTCCACTAATTTTTCATAATTCAGATGAAAGTACATGTTTCATCGTGTCAGGTACCTAAATTGGTGTAACCTTTATATTTGGGTGAGTTTCTAGTTTTTAAAAATATGATATTTTAAAATTCCTTGAGAATTAAAACAGCCTCAATATTCTGATTTTTTATAAAATTTATTTACTATGTTAAAAAATATGTGTTAACAAAACGCCACAAAGTTCAACGGATCGTGGCGAACTGAAAATTTTCAACTTTTTCGTTTTTTTTCCAACACAAGATTTGTTTTTATGGTGTAAAACTTAAATTCTAATTGTAAAAATAGATGAAAAATACGAAAGGACTAAATTGGAATTAATACTGACGAAATAACCTGAAACCCATACAAACTTGTTTAAATATATCTGTTTGCTTTTAAATTCGATACAAAATAAAAATAAAGGATTTTTTAAATATAAATGGAATGGCCTGATGCATTATATTGATTTGTTTTAGTTGCGTGACCATGTGTGATTGATTTTTATTTATTACATCGCAGAATCGCGTAACAAGCGCCATTCGATATCGGAATGTTTCAAATTTTATTTGAACTTATTTTACTGAGGTTATACGCAGTAATGAAGCTGAGAATAAATGGAATTGTATATCGACCAAATAAAAAAATATATTTCAAGGTTAGGTTCTAATATGAATGCTAGTCAACTGCCACGCCGATTCTCCTGCTTTATTCTTAAATAAGATTTGATACAAATAATTGTAAATATTTTACAGAGATCCGAAAAAAATGTATAGAAACTCATGATAACCTGGTTTTGTGGTACCAAAGTTCCAAGTAAATACAAGTTGAAAAACAATTTCTGCTCCCCGATTCTAAAATCTAGATAATGTTGGTTAAATGGAATAAGATCAACGCTTTTAGAGGAACTAACTTCGAAGCTGAAAATTATACGTAGAATAACTCTAAACTCATAAGAATCGATACAAGAACTGACTTAGATAATTCCTTAATAAGGCCATGAAACAGGACTTAAACTTGATTACGAACTTTTGAGAAGAACCTTTTAAATAGCATCCGCATACTCAATTGACACTGGTTTTTATTAACGGTCGTTTCTTGTCGATTTGTAAGAGATCGTTTTTGACCGATAACCCGAGTTTGCGGAACAGTTGGTCTCTAAATAAATGAAAGATAAGTTATAGTCGACAAATGATGCTGTTTTTCATGCATTAAAAAATTCGATTCTATGCTAAGAAGTCGGAACCAAATCATGATGCCCTATAACTGTGGTAAACTTGAAGGCCTAAGACGAAATTTCAGGTGAAGCGCCAAAGTTTGCCATTGGTGTCGTATTTGAAGGTTTTCCCAATCGATGCGGATGACATTGAATTTGGATTCTCGAACCCATTCCACTGAAAAAAAGTTGATATAGAATGAAGTTATAGTAATTATTTCATAGCCCAATTTAGGGATATATTATAATGTATTTATTCCAGAGTAATATTCGTTTTGGGGCATGAGGAAGGGACAATAATTTAATTTCAAAAGGGAAATTGACAAATATTTATTCACAACAGCTTCGTCATTTTATAAATACTTAAACCTGCTGATGTATCAGAAATTTCAATAACCACATGCTGAAACCTCGGATTATATTCAAGCTATTTTCCATGTTCATAAACTTGTGAACTGAACTTTTGGATCATAAAAAACTAGTTCTAATTTTAACCGCTCATATTATATTACATATATAAAGCTTCTTCGTTTATAACATTATTTAATCAAAGGAATAGTCAATATTTAATAGTTCAACGACTATTTTCTAAAAATATATACCATGTTTATTCAGAATTTCGTAACCTGTTTATGCGCGAATTTTGATTCGTAAAGTTGGTTTGGTTCATATTGAGTTCGACTTAATCAGTAAAGTGGCTAAAAATAACCGTTGGCCAAATTTTCGATGATAAGTAAAATTAACATCACCATTAATAAGATGCAGAAAGTCATTTTTATTAAACTTCTAAAGTTGAACGATTAGAAATCTCCTGAATTCTATACGAATAATCAGATATTAATTGATAAAGCACGAGGTGACTGTAGCGTTACTGTTGGCGCACATTTAAAGAACCAAATCCATCAACGCCTCGGGTAAAATGAACTCTTGTTTGTGTTTCGGAGAATTTATTTCATCCGCAAAATCGATCATACAGATTCTTGTTACTTTATGTTACTTCACAAGAGATTTCGATCTTTATATTTAAAAATACTTTGAGGCGTTTGTCATCAAAACAATTACCTCGATTATTTTAGCATCTCCGCTTTAATTACGAGATCATAAATATGCAAAATCATGTTTAAATAGGGGTTGTGAATTGGATTCCAGACAAAGGCCCGCGATCTGAATGAACGCGGCCTGGAAGGACTCGTAATTTAATGTCTTGTATTACCAAAATATCAAATTCACTCCGTTATTTTTGAAAGAGTATTTTCATTTGGTGATCAAATGTTCAAAATCCCACTTTCAAGGAGGTGTCCACTGATTAAAAATTAGCCGAGGGCACGTTTTAATGTCAAAACTGTACAGTTGTAAGCCGAGTCGGGTTTGGCTGTTGATCTATATGAGCGTGCATCAACAAAAGCGAAAATCTAAAGACAGCGCACGTCTGGAATACAAAGCAGACTGGGTGGGAGTTTTATGCTTGTGCCTAGTAGTCGTGGTAAACTCATTAACATTATCCGTAGATTTTGGTTTTCCATACATGAAAATGAGCCTAAAGCAGCACTTTACAGCAAAACATTCATACATAAATGTTGTAACCCGATTAGTTCCGAGTTGTGGGTATGTGATCGAAAAAAATGGTCCTATACTTTTCTGACATGTATTAAACCAAGTTTAAAGAAAGTTGAAGGAAGTATTTTATGTATTACGAATTTCGTCTTGTGAGTGTTTGCAAATAGTATAAACCTTTCTCAAAAATTGCTGTTAATAATTAACAATAAAAAGCCTTTCACAAAGTTTAACTAGAACAGTTTTTTTATGACTCTGGCAGTCAGTTCGTAGCGTGCGCCAATTATTTACATTGACTAAAGGTCAGATATTTTTTCATTGGGAATCAGTGATTCTTAAGACATTTCTGTCACAAATCAAGTTTCAGTGTTTTTGAGAGTAATTTACAAAAGTTTTATGTTTTTGAAGAACATCTAGGACTTGAACTCGGACTCAAATTTTTTTCTGGATCTGATATGTTCAGAAATCGGAAGTTTTGTGAAGGAATAAACATTACAGAGCAGACACAATCGGATAGATTATGTATTAATAGTCTCAAAAATCTGCTAGTATATCTACTGGACGTCCTAAACTGTTGAAACAGTTCTTAGAAGTCCCGTGTTAGAATAGCATTTCATCATTGACCTGGGACTCCCCTCGTAGAGCCAAAATCAGATATAATTCATGTTGTTCTGAGATGTGACAATTCGAAACGAATGGCCAGCCAGTCTTTATTTCTGGATGTTTTTCTTTAACCAAGATGAGGAACATAAGGATCAGGGTTCACAGTAAACATGATTCTATCTAAAATATTATATCTCGTTTATGGACACAGAACAATAGTCTATCTCCTTCTGTTTTAAATAGAAGAATCGTCGACATAATGTGAATATCAACTCCCCTACGACTTGATTAATGACATTTTTAAAAGTTACCACGTCAAATGTATGCTTGTTAAATTGGAGGCTTCAAAGAATAGACAAGGAGATAGCATATTCAAGCTATACAATGAAACTATGAAATGAAACCAAGCCCGTTTATAGGTCATCTGCAGAAGTGGAATATTAGTGGTTTCCAATCCAAGGGAACATGCGGAGACAATGAATTGTTGTGTGATAGGACAAAGTTGATCATGGGAATTCTTCTGTATATCTTAATGTCGAAACTTGAAGACATCACAAAGCGGAAGATGTTGTCCTCTTCGTAAATACATTCCTATTACGTTATGCCAAGTTCTAACAAGTAACACATTATCTTCGGCTATTTTTGATTAGCTACACTCAGATATAAATTTCTGGAACTGGCTGTATCACCTTAAGCTGATCTCACTAGGGAAACATTGCCTGATCAACAATTTGAAATCTTGCCTGAGTTGGCTCAGAGATACATTTGTTGTTGTGCATTGCCATACAAAAGTGAACAGTCGTTTGCCTGATGACAGATCCAAATCAAGCCAACTTCGAGACTCGCCGACAGTAAATATTTGGAGCCTTAGATATCGGCATAACAGCTTTGGGGCGCGGAGATTTATAGACAGGTATGGAAGCATAAATAACCAGGTCATAAAGAGCAGGGCCAGTCGTAAATTAGTTTCATTAATGACGGTTTTCCTGCCTCATTCAAAATTTAAAATTTTGATGTCAATAAAACAAATGACTACAATGTGATTCTGAATTTGAGTGCTTGGAATGTTCAAAACTGGATCATAAAATTAAAACGATATTTCAAGACTTAAATTTCAACATTGCGGCGTGACCGGCTTTCCAAAGCAGTAAATATGGTTCATGGCACGTTAAGCTTGCAAACTACTGTAAAGGATCTTTGACCTGTCTGGTCACTGTTTTACAGTTGTATACGCATATAAATGAATCTGCACTAGGCAATATCCCCAGATGTTTGTGAAATGATCAGCATATAATGAAAAATTCTTTAAATAATATTTTGATGATTGTCGGTTTGGCCTGATCGAGAATGAGGTTGTTTCAAATACGAAGTTTGTACTCAGATATTTGTATTAACAAATTCAAAAATGTAATGTTACAAAACCATTCAAAGGATCCTTAGGGATGCTGTTTTTAACATAATTCGAAAATATAAGTACAGTTGGCACCATCTGTACCACGAGTGATATAATCTGTTTTGAGCTAAATAATTCTTAAACCATGGCCATAGTTGAAATATTTTTCTTATATTTATTGTGCATTGATTTTTTTATGTTTCTCTCATTATATTTCTAGAACGACATATTTGAGAATGGGCACATTAGTCGGTTGATGATCAGCTTAGGGTGTTGGTTACGATATATATCTTTTAATTAGAAGCCAATACTTGACTCGTTGATTTGATTTTCAAAAACCAGATGAATGTGTATTGGATATACAATTGGTAGCATAGGAACTTTTTGACCGGTGTCAAGGTTTTGTGAGCCTTTAATCCGAAAAGAATTTAACTGATTTTGTTGGAAAGGTTAGACTCTACAAATTGAGGTTTGTATGTTGATTATTTTGGATTTTAGTTTTGTCAGTCGGTTAAGTGGGCGTGAAGTTTATCTTATTAGATAATCATCAGCTTTTTCCGTTTCAGTGTCAATATTTCATGTAAATGAAATTCGTTCATCTTCGAAATGTTGTGGTTCATCGTGTCTGGAAATTTTCTGGTTTTGTGTCTATTAGGAAACCGTTAGTGGTTGCTCATATCCGGATAAGATTTATGCGGCGGCAACCTAATGCTAATTTCTTGAAGGTTCATGTGTTCTGTGATGATTTTGAAGATGTTCAACCCAAGAACGTGTTGGAAACCGTTCTTCGACTATCACCCATGGTCCCTCAAGTATGATGTTCAGCTGTGACATTCGTGATGACACTCCAAGAAATTTACCACATACGATCTCTCCTTCCAGGCGCATCTAAATCACAGCAGAACATGCATGGTGTCCTGACTCCAAAGTTGGTTTCTGGCTAACGGATTTTGGTTGGAAACGGAGTGGCCAAGTGCGCGCTGTTGTGTCCGCTCAGTGACCGTACCTCAGTCGTACTTCATCGTCCAGTCTTATTTTCTTAGGACCCGATACCTACGCATTCTATACAGGTTTTGTGGCGGTCTCTCGGTTCTTCGTGAATGTTGAATGCTCCCCTTCGGCTCTACTGGCTCTGAGACACCCTTGAGAAGTTCTTCTTGAGCCTTATCATATTTCCTGTTGTTCGGCACTACCATTCTGATTATTATCATTGTCTCTTCGGGCGCCAGATGGCAAACTAAAGACTCAAGCCGACTGGACTAGCTTTGCCAGTTTTCTTTCATCGCCTGAGTTCCCGCCTTTAAACATGCGCTTATTTCTTGGTGAATTTGGTGTAGAGGAGAGTAAGAGGTTTATGGTTATTATCCTAACCTGTTAAACATTGGAGAAATACTTTCTTTTTCGGCTTATATGACCTAGAGAGGATTGCAGGCAGCGCCAACTGTCGGGTATATAAAATATCCAGATTAGAGCAACAGCGCTAAGTGGTCCGACGGTATGATTACCGGGTAAGCATACATGGATCTTGAGTTTGACTCTGGCAGGACTTCCCTTTTACTCCAACACCAACCTCACCCAACTCTCATGAAGTCATATTCGTATGCTACTTGAGGACTGAATCCGAGACACTTTCTACACTGTTCACTCGGCACTACTCTCGTTTTCAGCTGTTTCGCTTGGGGACGGTCGAAACTTCACATGGCTTGTTCAATCGATACATTTTGTCGATGGATTTCGTTCTGTTTCGTTGATTGTTCTTTTAGTTATACAAATCTGTTTAGCAAGTTCTGTCTCCCTAGGGGTTTTTTGAAAGAAACTTGTTGTATAATGGATAGGTTTCAACGAAGTATAAGTCCAGACTGGCCTATGCTATCTACGTGATTTCACAGCTATTTATTTAGTGTGATCGGACGCTGTCGGATCATGTGAAACAAAATTTTAACCATCGACGTGGGATATTTACACGAGAGAATCCATATGCGAGACATGATGCGTAATGTAGAGTGCTGTAGAAATTGGCGCACTACCCGAAACTCGAATTCTGGAGAAGGAGGAGCTGTATAGTAACTTGGATGCTATTTCGATACAAGCCTTTCAAATTTTTGGCAATGCACGGATTCTTTCTAGTTTATGTACAAATGATGTGGATGGACACTATTCTCCACATTTTAGAACTTTAGTGTTAAATGGATGATTTTGACAGTTGTGAGCAAGGGGTGGCAAGCGAAACCTGATTTTATGTCAAATTTCCATTATTGTCGAAGAGAAAATCTTCCAAAACAATATTTTAATTCGTGGTTCCACTCGCAGGTCTTTGGATTATGCTCTAGTTCTATACAGAGCTCAGGATCATTGTCCCATCAGATTTTCTCATAGCATTCACCCGTTGTCAAATCGCAATAGAGTTATTTACGAAGTGATAGATGCGTCTTAATTCAAGTATTATGAGTAAGGGGTTGACATCAATTAATATAAACAGCAACTCTTGAAAAGAACTTAGAATTAACACTTTGGAGGCTGTCGGATCGCATGATTAAAGAGGCTTTTAATCATCATGATGCATCTGTTGTTCACATAATCAGAAAGTGAAGGTTGGTTAGAGTCAAAATCAATGACCCGTCCACACCAGTTAACCATTCAATTTTACAAATATAACTCATGTTTGTACCAGGCAACAAAATATACTTGGTTCTAAATTTAATTAGATGGATTCAACGTGGAGGTGATTCACGTCTAAAGGTAAAAATGATGGGATAGTGCAAATCGACATTGCAAACATTGAATTGGGAATATATATTTCTTGGCAAGCAGTTTCATTTTTTTATATTTATCATTATTAATGCATCTATTAGTTGGCGATTTTAATTTTGTTGGAGTTACCATTTTCTTTATTCTTTATTCTCGTTGTCTGATGACTTTTGACGCTATTTACCTTCTTATATCTCCAAATGTCTGATTGAGTTCATCATTTACATTTTTTAACTTGTCTATGAAGGTTATTTTGTTTTAACTTCATTTTTTGAAATCATTGATACTTTTGTGGCCATGCACATTAATTTTATACCTTAAGTTCGATGTAATAAATTAAATGTATCCAAGCCTATTTTGATTATAGAAGGTAGGCTAGTCATCTGAATATCAAGGTTTCTTGTGGCCATCACTCTGATTTGACCGGATGATCTGCACCCAGACCATGTGGGTCTAGTCCATATCTCTATTTTGGTCCTGTCTATTCCAATGATCTATCTGCAAAGCCAAACATTGGACTAATAACTATCCTGGGTTTGCGGTTAGTTGTTAGCAGACATTTACTTTAATAGCCTCTTAATTCCTCTGAAACTTGCTTGGTTGATCAGTGCACTCAATGTGGTCAGCCTAGGCCCTTCGCATTTCTTTCTCGCCATCAATGGCCGCTGTTAGCCATATTATTCGAAGAAAGAGTGGTTCATTTGTGTTTAAACTTCGGCTATTGTTGTGGAAATTCGGAATACTCTGTTTAAGTTACATCTAACGTTTCAAGTGGCTATGCTTAATCCGACATTTGATTCTATGGATATTTGATCAACAGCTGCTGTGGCTAACATTCGATCTATTGCCGGCCTCGACGGCTGCTCCTGAGTCCCACTCTACTTTTACATGTCCCTTCCTCTCATATCAGATATTTAAGAGCGAACAGCGTTTTTGATTAAGGGGAGATACAATGTCTCCCTGGCATCTTCGATTCATTCACGATTCGAGTAACACACGGCTTTTTGCTCGATTTAGACTGTGTTTATCTTCGGAGCATCCCTTGATCGAATTCAAAAAAGAAATTAGACATGCAATCAATCGCCGACTTGATGGGTTACGAGATCTCCTCTGAGTAAAATAGATATTAATCATTTCTCATTTTTTGGACTGTTTTTTCAGATTACTGCGATAACATCATTTTTGGTCAGAGGGAACAAATGATCAGGAAAATCAAAGACTACGTATGTGTTGTCTGCAATATGAAAGGAATAGTTTCATACATAAATATCTTTCAAAACCTGCTGCAAGGTTCGATTTCTATTGAAATCGGTGTCTGCTCACTCGTTCATTGCTGTTCAGTAATATTTGTTCTTTGTGACTATATATCCTATCGTGATCAACGTATATGAAATAAATTATATTTTTAGCTCAGTGATGAGTTGATGTACGTTCTCAATGGTGTTATAGCTACAATTGGGTCAATGGGTCCTTCTCAGTAATTAAGGATTTTGAAACCCGTAATTCTACACGTCAACTTTTTGATTGTTTCGGATTTAAACAAACATCGGCATCAAATATCTTCAAACTGACCAAGGTACTTTTCATCTCAATGTCGAATTCTGCTACCACTTCAAATCAGCCCAATGTTTATTTTTCTTTTAGACTATGAATGTGGGATTTGATACAAACGATTGCATCAATGTCAATATGTGGTTCTATTTCCTATCCTGTGGGGACTCGATGCATGTTTGTTCCTGAATTGACATTTCAAAGTAGAGCTTATGGGTTAAAGGCATTTTATGCATGCAATTGTATAAATTTTTATTTGTTTTCTGGTCTTCAAGCACAATGAGCTAATTTAAACATATTATCAAAGATGCTGCAAATAATTTTTTCACATTATCTCTCCAGGCGCTATTTATCCCCTATATTTTGATTGATACAAATGATTGTCATTAATATAAAATTTTAATCGTAGAAATATGCAGGGAATATAATGAAACATTTCCATGTCATATCTATTGTCCCGTCTAATCGATATTGACTTCAAGTTGGAATAAGATATATCTAGTCTTTATTGTTGGCAGGCGTCCACCCAAAACTTCAATAATCTTACGTATTATAGAAGTTTAATCTTTAATTTTGTAGTTTACATTTTCACATAGAGAAACATGCAGTTAGTATTAGCTCCGCTGTCCCATATATAGGCACTTTGATATTTTACATAATTTTCGATATGTTTAAAAAACATGCATTTCTTCAGGCTTCCTTCGCTCCTCTACAAATCTTGAAAGAGAGCATTTATTATGTAAAAACAATTTAAGAGGATTTAGTCAAATACCGTGTTCTTTGACTTTCCTCCATGATATGTATTCAATTATTCAAACATATAGGTGAGTTTTGATAGTTCAATTAAAATGTATTAAAAGGCTGGGTTCGAGAATATCTATAGAAATAACTCGTTCACCAGAAATTTCTTCTCAAACTTCTGGATGTTGTTATTCGACTAGGTCAAAATACCCCGAAGAAATAATAATTGACCATTCACTTATTGTTCACTCGATAAAAACTCACTTAACGAATGCAACAAAATAGACGCAATTTTAGAAGTAGGTTGAATATTCAAATTTATGTTCAGTATTTTTTTAGATGAAGATATCAAGGAATATGTGACATTTCTCCCTGTTCATCCACAAATACGAGGCTGTGGTTGTTTTATAAGCCATTTTAACAGTTTTTAGGATTACAAATTGTATATTTGTTAAAATAGAATGCCTGTTTGGTGGTAATTCCTTTGTCGTTTTGTGAGATAAACGTTCAATTTGATAGAATTTTTTGATCAATATATCATCATAATTGAATTTTCCTTTGGAGCTCAGATTTTTTGGAGTTATACATCAATGATTGTGTTATAACGGCTAATTCTAATGAAAATTCATGTTTAATGATTATACGTTGTTGAGTAGAGGATCCAATGATTTACATTAATTTTGAGAGAAAATTCACTGATATCCTCTACGATAATTTCGATGTTATCATAATTTAGCTGATAATCGAAGTCCTTGTGTTTCTTTATTAGCTCTTGAGATGATTTATATCGATTAGTTGGAAAAAACAAGAGGACTAATGCTTCCCCCACGTGTTTCCTGTGTGGCTTAATATACTACTACTAGAAGAAATAATAGATCTACCTTTGGGTGTAGTATCATTGATCCATTCATTCCGAGGTTTATGAATCTTGGGAAGAAGATACATATATCTTAATTTCCATTCACTATGTTCTATGATTATATTGTACCATTTTTTACGTTGATTTAAATCATTAGTAGAGTATTTCATATGCCACAATAGATCATCAATTAAGTTATTTAAATCATTAAATGGGATTGTTGAAAATTTAAATCTTTTAATAATGTCCATTCCCCTCTCAGTATAGATTTGATTATCAAGTATTACTAACTCTCCTCCTTTGTCAGCATGAATAATTGTTTTGCCGTCTGTATTTTCTTTATAAAATTTATGCCAACGTTTCCACATACTTCTCGGGGTATTGATTATATTAGGTGTGGATAATAGGCTATTAGAAAATAAAAAGTGACAAAGGGAGTAATTAGATAAAACTAGATTATTAATAATAATAATAATATCGACAATTGTCCGGGGCAGAGAGTCCTAGTTGGGAATGAATTCTAGTCCTCTAGAAAGGAAGTTTCTGACTTCTTTAGGGATTGTATCATTCCCGGATCTACTCAGGTGAATAATATTGGAGGAAAGAATGTCCTCAAATATTTCACCTGGAATGTGTAGCGTATCACAATCATCACTGACGTGTTTGGCCACCAGGAATCTGCCCAGGACGTGCTTTATCATTTGTATAAAGCCTGATTCATCCTGGGCGCTGCTATAAAATCCTGGTGGTGTTCCATTGAGTGCTTGATGACGTCAATAGGAGTGCCATTTAGTTTGACTTTGCAGAGTTTGCATTCATGAGGGTTAACTGCCATACTTGTTTGAAGGCAGGTTTGTACATGGTTTGATAATGCTGAGGATTTAATATATCCAACTCCACAGAGGCTACAAGATACCACACAAACCGCATCTGATTTTAAAGCAGTTTCTAACATGCTTTTTTGGATAGTTTTCTTATTTAGACTACCAGGTTGTCTTCCAATTTTTTTCGTGATGATTTCAAGGCATCAGGTTCCTCACTTCGCGTTCGTGTGGAAATATTATGTGGATCGTTCACCAGTTTTTTAGGATATCGATTTCTTCTCGCCTCCAATTCATCCTGTCGTCGCATAATGTCCTGAATGAATTCGATTTCGGACGATTTCAGGTCTTCGATATCCATGCTGTTGTCATGAAGGATAATCGAGGCCTCTGTTTTCAGTAGTTGTTCGATGGGAGGAGTTCCTGCTTTAGGGTATTGATGATTGTTAGGGTTCTTGTTATCATCAGCATTTGGAAAATTTTGGTTAGCTACGTCCATCATTCTTTGTTCATTATTTATATTTTGTGCTGGAGGTATTGAAGGCGAAGAGGTACTATCGCTAGTTTCAAAGACAATCAGCCCATCATCATTGGTGTCTTTATCTTTTGCGTTTCTCTTTAAATGAGATGGAGAGTGACCCCCTCTGATGAAAGCATCAATCATTGTTTTTTGTACATAACCTGGTGAGTTCCAGATATGTATTTTAGGTGTTCGGCCTGTACGTAAATAGCGAATAGTTGCAGCTTTGAGTGCCTTTAGTACCATATCGATGTTCAGTTTGGCTAGACTCTCTCTTATGCCCTTCATCTGGGTGCGTACGTCCTCTCGCACGATACTCTCAGCTATTCTAGTAAGAGTTTTTGGTGCATCAGAAGAGAAATTGTCAGGGTTGCCTCTTGAGATGAATACATTCATTGAGTGGCAATTTTGTAATTTTTCAAGGTCATGTCCCAAGTCGAATAATTTGAGCCGTAATTCCTTGATTGGTGTGACAATCTTCTGGAAGGTCTCATCATCCACTCTCTCGTCTTTAATATTTCGAATGAGCTATGGGAAATGTGATATGGGAACATCTGTATGTCTGTTAATATCATTTCCATAGATGTTTGCCCAGAATCTTCCTTTGATTTGTGGTAATTCAAGGAATTTCATGCCTCCTTTGTTAAGAATTGGAGATGTTGATGGCACCGAGATGGATCCAATATTGTCTTGATCATCAACGTCAAGATTTGGTGAAGACTTGGTTCACGTTCATGATCTTGATAACTAAATACTCCGTCATCCGACGTACCAAGTTTTCCAAGGACTGTGAATCAAGGAGGTTTAATACCTTAGTATCAGTTCGCGCTGAAAAGGCGCTGGAGGCTTGAGAGTCAGTCTGCGCTGGTGGGTACTCCTCTTCGAGGATCCCTCGATATTTTTTTGACTTATATGGATTGGATTTGGGGGCCTGAGCAAAGGAAGTACGCTTCTGAATCCTAGGCTGTCGTGTTATAAGATTCCGTGGTCTACGGAATTCCCTTTCGTGTTAGCAAAGGTATTCTTGATTCTCCATGTCCATAGTCCATTGGGCTAACCTATCTCGGGATTTTCGAGATAGGGCATTCGCCATAGATGCGTAATAAGCATCGGTCGGTCCTCGCCTATCCAGGTGTCGAGTATAGTGATAGTCGCGCGTGAACCCCTTTTCAGGAGCCACAACATCAATAAACGTTGTGATTGAGTATTGTTGGTTAATTTTTTGACTTAAGAGTATAAATTTATTAATATTTCAGTCGGAATTTTTTTGATGAATAAGTTCACTCATAATCCCACTATTTTAATAATAAATAAAATAACAATACAATATATCTGATGGCCCGGCAAATCAAAACACCAGTTAAGGAGCAAAAGAACCAGAAGAAAATGCCACCATGGGTTATCACTTCAGAAGAAGAGGACGAGATGGAGTGAGAGGATCCATGGGGGCCATGTATCACTATTATGTGCTACAAGAACAGGTGGGCCTGAATGGAGGGATTCTCCTTGAACTCCATTATACTGACGACCCAACTATAGATGGTTGGATGGTCGCATAATTGTACCATAGTTTTAGTATTTTATCTTTTATTCTGGTTCATTTCATTTTTTGAAGAATTTTTTGAAATTACGGTAACATTTTTTGTCTTGCATTAATTCAATCATTTTAATGATTAACTTTTTTACTTTTGCTGTTCATTTAGACATAGAAGGGTTGGGTTTAAGGGTATCGGTAGCGTCAATCATTCTCAAGTATGCAAAAAGTCTTTTATTCATCCTCTCAGATTTTTTCTTTATTTTCAATACATGAGTGTTCTGAGTTGGGAGAGGTGTTTTGGATTGAATATTGGTCTGTGTCAGATTTTTATCAGTTGACTTCGTTATATCCCTCGCCAATGCTAATTCATTATCAACTGTAGTAGATTTCAAAGTTGTCACATTGTTAACTGATGGTTTTGATATTGTATCTACTAGCTGTTGGCATGGTGTTATTTCATCAAAAGACACGTTGGTTCTTAGTGTCGTGTATATTAACATAGTCATTGATTAGATTTTTGACATTTACTCTTTCACGAGTTCCAGGGTGTAATATTTTCAACATGGATCTGATGCCTTTAGGTTGCGATAAGAAAATGAGAATTTACAAGGAATGCCTTCTTTTTCATATAAAGATAGCATTTTTTGGTTGATACGTTTAAAGTGGGGATGATAACGAATATGTTTGAATATTTTATCATTCCTAACATTGTCTAGTTTATTGGTAGCGTTTGTTGGGTAATTTTGGTTTTTTATGACTCTATTGAGGATTCTTTTGAGGAAAAGGACTGTATAACAGCAGAGCATAAATTTTCTCATTAGAAGATCAATATAAAATTCTCGGATATCCATATTAGAATTAGTAAGGCAAATCCTAAGAAATTGGGAATAAATCATGCCCTTTTTCGTCGCACGGGGATGCCAACTCGCTGCATTTATGTAATTAAATGCATGCAATTTCTTAAAGTGAGTAGCATATTCGATTTTGGAGTCATTACCATTACTCCAAATGACCAGATCTAGGAAGGTAACTACATTCCCCCTTTGGAAATCACCAAATTTTAGCGAAGGTTGTCTAGGTATGAAGTAGTTAAGATGGTACCCTTTTTCACAATTAGGAACACATCAATGTATCTCTTATAAAATAGTAGGTTAGGAATATCCATCATTTCATTGTCCTGATCAAAGAGATAAATGTTCGCCAAAGACGGCGAATAAGGGGCTCCCATGGGAATACCGTGGTCTTGTCGATAAATATTCCCGATAAAGCTGAATATTTGGTGAAGTAGGTCATGTCGTATGATTTCTCCAATCATAGTTGATTCGGATGCTAAGCCATGTTGGCATAAGAAATCCTAGTCTTTACCGACCAATTTAAGTATTTTAATGTTTAAATAAAATCTATTAATATCAACTACGATAAATTCGATATTGTTATAATCTAGTTTACCTGTAAGCGTCTTAAACTCATTAATCAAATCATGTGATGATTTCAGAACCTGTGGGTGTGAAACTACCCAAGGGTTGATAATACTATCAATGTTTCCCCAGGTTATTAAAGATGCTACCGCTAGAGGAGATAATGGGTCTACCTTTGGTGTAGTATCGTTTATCCATTCATTCCTAGGATAATGGATCTTGGGAAGAAGATACATGTATCTTAATTTCCATTCACTAGGTTCTATGATTATATTGTGCCATTTTTTACCTTGATTTAAATCATTAGTAAAGTATTTCATATGCCACGGTAGATTATCAATCACGGTGCTTACATCATGGAATGGTGTTGTTGAAAATTTAAATCTTTTAATGATATCCATTCCCATATCTATATAGATTTGATTGTCGAGTATTACTTACGCTCCGCCTTTGTCAGCATAAATGATTGTTTTAGAGTTAATATTTTCGTTATAAAATTTGTGCCAGCTTTTCCACATACTTCTAGGAGTGTTAATGATATTGGGTATGGATAGTAGGCCTTTAGAAAATAATAGTGACAAAGGGAGTAATTAGATAAAACTAGATTATTATTAATAATATCGTCAAATGTCCCGGGCAGAGAGCCATGGTTAGGAATGAATTTTAGTCATCTAGAAAGGAAGTTTATGACTTCGTTCGGGATTGTATCATTCCCAGATCCACTCATGTGAACGATATTTGAAGAAAGGATGTCTTCAAATCGTTCACCTCGAATGTGTAGCCTGTCACAATCATCGCTGACGAGCTTGGCCACCAGGGATCTACCCAGGGCGTGCTTTATCATTTGGTTCCATGTAAGTTTTATCGTATCATTATGAGTATAATTGTTTGGTTCTAAATGGTTATATTGGGATTTTCACAAAAGGTATGTTGAACGGACGGTTGGTACGATGATAATGGTCACAAACATACCCGTAGGAGTGAAGATTGTTGAGTTTTCGTGGTTTTTAATGTGTGAAGGGCTCTGTAATTGATAATTTCAACGATGTAATTGGATGGTTTTTGTTATTCTTATTGTTTAAGGTAAAAATAGAATCTTACATTTCATATTGAGCATTGAGTGTAATTTTTAAAATATATCCTAATGGTATATTCCTTTCTTATGACAACATTTTAGGGTATTTTTTCAATTAGCAAATTTTACATCATGTTATTCTTGCATTGATATTATGAGTGATATCAATGGCCAACCATATTGTTTTTGAGTTTTAAGGTAAGATATCGTCAATCATTAGATATTGGTTTAAAAGCACATGTAGAACTCATGGTGCTTTTATATCAATGAGATTTAGTGTGGACAATAGTTGTTTTGAATGGCGATTTGTTTGCAAGTTAAACATGACCGTTATATTGGTTACGGTCATATAAGTTAGAACTACCGAAATTGAGCATACTTAATGGTCTTGTACATGTATTATAGAATAAAGGGTCAAACTAGAGCTACAAATGTATGTGAATTGTATTTTTGGTTTCGGTTTTGTTTCAGATGGTAAATAGAATCGTAATTTTTATTTACCTCCAATTATAGTATTTCAGTCGGCATATTATTAGTAATCAAAATACTTGATTTAGTATAATAATACATTCATGGCTAAGCATCCAAGGAGTACAAAGACCCAGAATGATCAGAACATCCATAGGCCCAACCAGGTCATCATAACCCCCGAAGAAGAAGAGGATATGTACATGGAGGAGCCTTGGGACTCATTATACACCTTTTATGTGGTAACTCAACAGTTGGGTCCAAATGGAGGTTTGCGATTTGATGCCACTCCAACAGACGATCCATCTTTGGAT